>JXSR01S074361.1:66179-82683 GCA_000969725.1 Ophiothrix spiculata | reverse complement strand
CTTTTCCATACCCTTCACTTGGTGGCAAAAAAATTCAAATCGACCCACCCCTTCCCATGCTAATTAGCATAAATAAGCATTTTCAAGGGCGCTCTTCAAACTTGTTTTTGCCATAAAATCGTAACCGAACAACTTTTTTCAAATTTTATTTCAGGAATGTATTTGTACTTACATACTGCAAATATGAGCCAAATTTTATTGAAAAATTCCATTGGGAAGTTAGTTTTCAATTTTTTGGCGGGAAAATGTTGACGCGATACGTCAACATTTGTTTTGGCCGCCATTTTGAAACGGTTTGTCCAATTTTCGAATTGTTTTCTTTGTTATAGTTCTTTTGAGGTACTTTACCTGTGACCAGAGTTTCAAATTAAAATTACTTCGCGAAAGCGCTCTTTCGGGGTTGGGTCCATATGGACCCCCCCCCTCCCCCTGACCACAACGGGCATGTGGAGGACCTTGACCACTTATATGTTAAGTGGGTTGTCCATGTATATATATAAAATAATTTCTGTCCAACAAGCAAACATCTTGATCATGTGTCTCATAAGGATTGAATGTGACATTACCTTTCTCGGACCTGAAAAGACTTCTGTGTGCCTTTAAATGGAAAAGTGTCATTTTGTATTGTCCCGGGTATTGTTGAACATTATCATGTGTAAAACAAAAATGACTGAAGTCCAGCTCTTCCCCTCCATGAAGTTTGATACACCCCTTGGCTCTTGGCTCCGTTTGTCGTACGTCTTACCTCTCTTGGGGATAGATTCAGACACAAGTAATTTCGCAGCTGAGAAAGAGCTTCAAAGAATGACTGGAGGCTCTTGTCTGTAAATTCTCTGTTAGACTGTACCACATCACCGTCAGAGTAACAGAGATGACACCAAGCGCAAAACATGGCCCCAATAGGGTAACGTGTAACGTAATATGTAGGTCGCATTTTGAAGAATGCTGCACAGCTTGTACCCGATTAAGCGTAATACACATCAGGACGATGTCAGGATTTATCGATATTTGAGTAGGAGTATACATTATGCGACCTCGTTTTTGTCCACATATTATGTTACACGTAACGTTAATTGGAGCCCTTGATCACCTGATCAGCCAAGAAACATTAACCAGCTACTATTGAGAAATAGTAATTAAAATGAGCTATGAAGTATATGGGGATAAAGTGTCAGGGGCCTGACTGTACTCAATCAACAAAAGTCCAATGAAGCTTGAGATCTAAATTCTGACTAAACAATCAATATGCTATCCAGGCCAATTCCAGTATTTGATTGCCAAACAACTCTCGCAGGCAATTTGCAAACACCTAGTAAGAGGTGCATCAAGCTTCATGGAGGCCAGGAAGATGGAAGAGCTGGACATTAGCAAGTTTTATTTTACATATGATATAAACAAGCCTAATAACACTTTTAAAGGCCCCTCAAAGTCTTTTAAGAGTCAGCAAATAGTAATAAAAAGGCATTGTCACAAAATGTTCGCTAGTTGGACAAAAATGATTTTATACCACCCTCTTAAAATAAACATATCTTTGGAACGCCTTTATCGATTCTCCCAATTCTTTCAACCTTTTAAAGGAAATTCAATTATATAATTAGAAGCTCTTTTGCTTGACCATAGCGCCCCAGTACCCCACCTTTCCACATGGTGTGGTGACTGTACAATTTTAATGGTGGGATAGGGGGGGGGCGGAGGCGAAATATCAGCATGACGGTTTCTAAATACGTCCCGTCTTCCATGGGCCTTTACTATCAAATATTATCGAATTTTGAGCTATTTCTTAACTCAAACACCATACTTACTCTTACTCCAGCGACTTCCGTCGGTCCTTCATGATAGCTTTCCACTGTTGTCTGTCTGTCATGCAGTTGTGTATTTCAATTGGTTGAAGCTGCGTGTCTTTGCTCAGAACGTCTACATAAGTGATAATTGGACGTCCAACCTTTCTCTTTCCTTTTGTGGCATTCTGTACCTTTCTTGTACTTCCTGAACATCTCTGTCCTTTCCTGTTTTTTTGTGTCATTCCCTTTTCTTTCCTGTCAATCCCAGTCCTTTTTTGTACTTTCCTGTCGATTCCTGTCCTTATGATATCCTTCCGTGTCCTTCCTTGTCCTTTCCTGTGCTTTCCTGTCCTTTCCTGTCCATCCCTGCCCTTTCCTGTCACCCAGTATCCTATCTTGTCCTTTTCTGTCCATCCGTGTCCTTTCCTGTCCATCCCTGTCCTTTCCCTTCCTTCCATGTCCTTCCCTGTCTTTTTATATTCTTTCCTGTGATTTCCTACCCTTTCCTGTCCATCCCATGTCCTTTTCTGAGCTTTCCTGTCCTTTCCTATGCCTTCCTGTCCATCCTCTGTCCTTTTCTGTGCTTTCCTGTCTTTTCCTGTCCAATCCTGTCCTTTCATGTCCATCTCTGTTCTTTCCTGTCTTCTCCTGTTCTTCCATGTCCTTTCCTGTCCTTCCTTGTCCTTTCCTGTGTCCTTTCCTGTCCATCCATGTCCGCTGTCCTTTCCTATCGTGAAAACGCAACATAACGCACCTGCACAATAAAGCCGTTTCATGTAATTGTCAAGATAGGGGTTGCTCATGTTTTGGTACAAAAAATCGTTGTTGAGATAATTCGCACAGGCCATGGCAACTATATTACTGGTTGCCTTACGGTATCGTAGCCGCCTCTGGATACTTCGTGGGAAAATACAACTTCCGGGATGGTCACTAAAAATATATTCCTTATCGGTAAAAGTTGCTTTGTTTTGGTTTTAGGAACAAAACGAATTTTAGGCAGGGCTATCATTTTACCAGTTTATGCTAATTATCTCAAAAATGACAGGATCGATTTGAGTTTTTTTGGCATCAAAACATATGCACAACCCTTGACAATTACATATAACAGCTTTATTGGGTTGTGAAACAAAATCATGGGTCCATATTGACCCCCCCCCCCTTATGCACTTAAGTGTTAACGAACCATGGTTTGGATAATTTAAACATGTTAAACGTCCATCTTATTGTTCAGTTATATCTGGGACGAGAAATACTAAAGGGATAAGAAGCAGAGGCCAATTATCGAATATGCAGCAAAGCAAGTCAGCTACGACATTGTTAACAGCGCTCGAAATTATGGTTGTCCGGTTGTCCGAGACAACCAAATCTAGCGCCGGACAACCTAAATTTATGCTGTGGTTGTCCGGCGGACAACCATAATTTTTCAAAGTCAAATAAACTTAGGCATACTTTTTAGCATGTTTATTTCAAAACTAGAACCTTCAATAAAATTTTAACAATTTTTGAGCAGTTTTCTTCAATTCCCTGATGATCGCTTAAAAATTATGACATTTTATCAATTTGATGTGCGTTTGGGAGACCTTTTTTATGCTTGTCAGTTTTAAAGCTACGTCAAAAAAATTGGGGGTACCTCTTGAGTCTGGCGCGTAGCGCCGCGACTGACGGACAACCAAATTCCTGACGGACAACCAAAAATTACAACCTGGTTGTCCGTCGGACAACCATGTTTTTTTCCTTAATTCGAGCGCTGATTGTTAACCATTGATTGTTGATCGCTCCTGGTAATTATCGAACCAGGCAGCGATACAACGAATCTGTGTGATATATATATCCATATGTCTGTATGACTTCACCGTGAGCAACATATGGCAGCTACCAATAACAGTTCTGAGAATTTCCCGAGTTTGTGTATTTTTGGCGGTTTTTGTGCTCCAAATCATCATTTAACCAAAACCACTCCACAATTGCAAGCTGTTCTGTTCAAAAATTCAAAAATCTTACTAAGTCATAAGAACATTAATTTTTGTAAGATATGAGCCAATTGGTCTAGCCTTTCTGAAAGGCCTGTTGGTATATTTCATGAAATATCCTGATAAGACCATTTTTTTTAAATAGCGCCATCACTTATAAAATAAGAAAAACACGCATAACGATTGAAAAGGAATAAACAAAATAAACAGTGAAAAGACAGCAATAAGCCTATGCTTTTACTATCCCCAAGTCTGACAAGGGGCGGGTCTTACTGACAAATGGCATACGGGGTGCTCAAAGTTGTTGGGATGCATTTTCGTAACCTTTGGTATATATTTGACGGGCCCGGGTTTCGCTACAGACCCAATGAGCCCAATTTGCCAAATTGGGTGTATTTTGGAAATTGTTGGCAAAGAACCACCCTATCTAGGGCAAATTGGGTTATGCTGGGTTTTTTTTTCTGGAAAATGGTATAGAGATGGGCCGCTAAATCACTATATAGAGATGATCAAATAATTTTGAAGTCTACTTTGAGTATACCGTACAAATATTTTCGAAGACCCCACCCCAAGGGCCTCAAACTGGTAGACATATGCTATATTGAGGCCAGCAGGACCCGTATCTTTGTCCAGCGGTCAAGCACCCCTATCTTTTTTCAGGCCTCCAGGGCACTCGCCAGATCCTCCGATTTTTTTCCCCAGCATAATTCAGTTCTTCAGTATTTTGAGAAAACATAAATTGAAAATCAATTAAGCTGTATACATGGTATATATCTATTTTTGGCCAACAAGTCAGTTCACTATAGACCCTAGTTTGAAAGCACCGTATTTTCCACAAAATCAGTTCAGTAGATCCCCTGCGCCGTACCTGTCTCGGGGGAGGGGGGACTCCCTAAAAAGTGTGACGGGGATGTGCGGCAACATTGACCCAAATTTTCAAACCTCCTCTCACCGAATGACCCCTTTCGACCCCTATATTTGTAACATGCTCTCTCACTGAATGACCCACATTTTCCGAAGAAAATTCACTCAATGAATGACCCTTGTTTTCATAGTTTTCTCAAACGCTCTCGCCAAATGACCCCCATTTTTCGAAGAAAATGCTCTCACTGAATGACCCTTGTTTTCATAAATTAGTGAGTTTTACCATGTATTTTCTCATGATTTTGGCTCTATGCATATGAGTGTAACACCTGTGGATTATATACCAAGAAGGTTTTAATACGCCAAGGATAATCTTTTTATAGTTGTCAATACTCCTCATTGGAAGACCTAAAGTTGGAGATAAATTTGAGCGCCTCATTTAATGATCCCCTTTTTCAATGCAATGAGATCCTCACCAAAAGACCCCCTATTTTGTACTGTCCTCACCGAATGTCCCTTTTTTGAGAGATCCTCACCGAAAGATCCCATTTTTTATTTATTTAGACTGTCACTGAAAGACCCCCTCTTCTGAGGCCCGTGCCGCACACCCCGTCACTTTCAAATTCGATGGTTTCAGTTTAGTTTATTTGTTTTGAGTGCCCCGGGATACCTGTATACTATTTTTAAATTTAATGCCCCACGAGATGGATGGTTGCCATGGAAACGTTCAGTGTTAGGCCAAGCAAAGCTGTTGTACCCACACAGCCACACTTTTCTACTTTCCCTAAATTGAATCGAATCCAACAGACGTTCAATTTTTATCATGCACTACCGCCATTTTTCATTGGGCACCCTTCCCCCAGTATCAAGTACATCGTCGGACAAAAATAATGATGCAAAGTCTTTGAAAGATCGCGTATCGTCAGGGATCATCATTAGATTTTCTCTGATCATTTCTTTATTCTCCCAACTGGGGAAAGTTTGCACTTCAGTACTGTTACTTGAAAACTGATCCGTTCTGCAAACTCGTTTGCAGATCGGCGCAAGTTAGCAGAATGGAAGTAACATACGTCTCCTTTGTTTTCGCTGTCAATCAAATCGATTGAGACACAGAATAATCGTCATAAACGATGTTTAACAGCTCATTCGTCGTCGATGATCGATTATGTACTGTAGACGGTAACGTCATGTGTTAATGATCAATAGTGTAGGCTACTGGACTAATTTTACAACACTGACCTATATATAAAATTATCTTGTTTGCCAAGTTAAAACCCGTGGTTAAAACGTAGGCTCTGTTTCTTCTTTTATTATCAAAATTGTAAACTTTGTTGCATATGGTCTTTTGTATGTATGGAAAAAATTGTCATTTTCCCCCTTAAAATAGCTGTCATTTCAAAACTTAAAATCAATGAAGCTGTAGAACACATTTTTGAAAAGCGTATAGTTTGAATTTTTCTGATTCACTCAATGGACCTACCTCTCTACATAAAATATGCAAAAAAGTCAATTTTTGGCTCAATTTTGATTGATTGATTGATTGATTGATTGATTGATTGATTATTTATTTTTTAAAGGCCAGACGTACACTTCGTTTACCGCCTTGTTACTTTAAAAGAATGACCCTGAAAAGGTATCTAATTCAATTTCCTTTCAGAAGTGGTCATCTTTTTTGAGGTGAGGCCCATTTGCGTTACATCTCACTCACTTCATCCATACCGCACTCCTTCCTGGTCATCGTTGAATAGAGTTGATAAATACCTTTATTTGGCTTATATTTTTGATTGATTTTATAGACTAATACATTATCTTAAAAATTCATACCAAAATTATGACATATCATACGATTATTGAAAGGTTGTGTCGAAATTTAATGCACGATGTACATATCTCATCCACACCAACCACATTTATGCCTGTTTTCACCTCTTGCTAAATTTGCTCATTGACTTTTAACTTGTTAAAAGCGTTAATTATCAACTTTATTCGGGTTAATTCCAACTTGTTTTTGATAAACAATAACTAGCCTTTAAAATCATATAAGATTAGACACTTCAATGGATTTTCAAGGAGATATGACGGAACAATTCATGCACAATTTTCATGATGCCTCAACCTCACCCGCCTCAACCTCACCCGATTCCATCACTGGCTAGGTAGCTTTAACGGGTCATTAAGCTTAATTAATCACTTCATTTGGATTTTATTCTTAATTTCTTGAAAGTCAAATAAATTGTCTTTATAATCATACCAAAATTATGACATTTCATTTGATTGTTGAAAAGATATGACAAAAATTGATGCATAAATCACTCTCCATGTAACAAATCCACCTTTTTGGGTGCCCACATTAAAAAGGATGACCAAGTATTTTGAAATAAATAATTAACGGGAATACAAATACTGAATTTTAACAAACCCGGCGGTTTTCGTCTCCTTGTTTTTCTTGGGCAAGAAACTTTACTCTACTTAATTGCTCCGTGGTTCAGAAGTGGTCCCCTGTACGAATAGACTCCTTCATAGGGGATGCATGCATGTCATGCAAGTACAATGTATATTGATTGATTGATTGTAACCGGTATTGCAAACGACGTTCAAGGAATGTTCTAGACACGATTATTTTAAAGTCATTTCTTGTTTTTTATGCAAATTACATGGAAGTGCAAAATTGTCATATGATCAAACAGCTGATATACCATGTGACTGGTCATGTGATACATTCAGGTATTTTCTCTGCACGGAACGTCAACAAAGCGGGATCGCGGGACGTGCTGAATCGAAGGAAAATTGTACCTGAAAACAAAGGATTTTACTCATCATTTTCAGGTAAATTCTTTATTATTACACAAATATTATGTATCTAAAGCGTATCATTGAAGGAATAACTTAAGTAATATAGCGAGCGATGATTTTATGAGTTGTATAGCGTATTGAAAATGTTTTTTTACCACGTTGTAAATGTAGAATACATTTGTACGATTTTTACTGCATTTGCAGCAAGTGATTTGTGTCGTTTTTTGGTTGATATTTTTTAAAGTATGGATTATTTTGATGATCAAGTACCTCATTCTCGTCAATGAATGTTTTCTCCAATTTATTTGATGGTCAAATTGTTTTGACCTTTTTCCAATTTCTTGAAATCATGACTTTTAACTTAGCACATGTCCACCTCGATTCTCTCATGCCTATATAGATACAGTTATGTAAATGTACATCGGAAGGCCTGCTAGTGTTGAGGCTACACATTATCTCATATGTGTGTTTTTTTATCTTAACAATGACCACGCACGTTGCAGCATGCTTCAGCTTTAGATACTTCGCAACACTCCAATTGGAGTCAAACGCGAAGCTCTCTGAGACTCTGCTCTGGTCCTAGAGAGAAATTTTACCTTTGAAGTAATCTGAGCTTCCAGACCCATACTCCATTTCATTACATATTCATGATATTGGGTCTGGGTAGTCCTGGCACCATGACTTGACTTAGTCCTGAGTTACAATTATTGGAACTAGGGTCTGGGCTGACCCCGGGGCTGACAGCCATTGACTCCTGCAAAAAGCCAACAAAATTTTGAAATACGAAGCAGATGCACCTCTTGAAGCAACAGATGTATGTGATCACTATCAAATGTCACTCAGCTCAAGAAGAATTCATAATCAAATGCTTTCATGTACCAAAAATCGACAAAATTCCGATTTTGGACTGCCGAATTCAACACACTTGACATACTAAGATGGCGTCAAACTGATGTAAACAATGCTTACAAAATCTCTGATTTTAAAGTCCAAATGTCCCATTAGTCGTTGCAATTAATGTTTTAGTTAGTGGAACTAATGCTCTTGCTCTTGTCAAACATTGATGTACGCAACTTGAAGAATAAAATAGAAAAACCGGGTCGGCCAATTTTTGGCCATTGCGCCGTTGCGGTCAACGGGCGTTAGACCTAGGTACTTTGAAGGTATCTATATAGTCAACATGACAGGGAAAGTTTTCCCAACTCTTTTCGAATAGCCTGTGATGTTCTTTTACATCCGACAGTGTGTCAGGAACACTTCAGATGGGACCAACGGCTTTACGTGCCTTCCGAAGCACTCACCAGGTATACACTGTATGCAGCGCCCCAAGAATAGGAGCATTCGCACAGGGGACCAACGGTATGGCTTAACGTGACTTCTGAACCATGGAGCAATTAGAGTAAAGTTTCTTGCCCAAGGAAACAAGGAGATGTAAACCGCCATGCCTGGGGCTCAAACCCACAACCTCGGTATTACGAGACTTGCTCGAGACACTCAAGCTGTCGGTAGAGACTCTATTTTGTTCTGTTACTTACCATCCAATTTTTCCTCTCACTATTAGGGTTAGGCCTATATTATTCAGGGCCCGCGGAACGGCCAGGCAGAGGGGGCTAGAGCCCCCTCACTTTTTGACCATGGTCCCTGGACCCCACGCCGATTTTGCGCCAAGCTCTACTAGAGAGTAAAAACCAGAGCCCCCTCACTTTAAAAAGCGTTCCGTGAGCCCCCTCATTTTAAAAAGCGTTCCGCCGGCCCTGTTATTTCCTTGCTGTTAATTTCATTTGATGCAAAAAAATAATAAAAATAATTCAATGCCTAATATTGATGTGCAGTGTAACCTGCTATATTTTGATGTTCTATTATCTCAGACATTAAACAGAGATTGTCTGACAATCAAGTATTTATACAAATTTATATATACTCATAGGTACGAATGATGTCTGTGACTTCAGCTCTAAGAAACGTGTCAAAATTACTATCTCAAATCACACGTTTGAGTGAATATATAGACCAGGTACCACTATTTCCATGCTGTAGTCCTGCCCACATATATATTGACCACTGTCATCACCCCCATATTTGTATATTAAATCAAATCGAAAAGGGACAATTTGAAGGAAATAAAAATTAGGTCAGACTTACCATTTTCTGCCGCTGAGAACGGTAAACAAGGTTTGTTTGACTTTTGATTGCTTTTATGACATTTCGTATGTCCCATAATGCATTGTACATTAATCCTGGAGTTTTTGCGCAATTAACCATACAACTTGTTGGGCGCAGATAACGTCATGCGCACAACTATGGTCAATTGCGCAGAAACTCCCGGATTTTTGGTACTATCAAGATGACATACATAATTTATTGCACCATCATCCACTAGAAATAAAAAACATCTTGGTTTGGACAAACCATCTCGGTTTCAAGTGCCTCAAAACAATGACATTGTTTTATTATGTGACACCACTTGAAACCGAGACTCTAAACTGAGACACTAATTATTGATCCCTGAAAGTGAGTCACCAAAGGGAGACACATAAATTGAATTATTGATTTTTGTGCAAAAAACATCTTGGTTCGGCATCTCACTTTCCTGTCTCAGTATAGTGAGAACAATAGAAAAGTGGCCATTGTTTTAAGGCACTTGAAACCGAGATGCTTTTTCCAAACCGAGATGTTTTCTATCTATCTCAGGGAAACAGGAATTGTACATGTGCTGTACGTTTTACTTCAAAACATTGGCAGGTGGGACATTTTGTCGTGAACGTTGGAATTACCGGTATGTTATTTTTCACTTCTTATGGAACCCGATTTTGACCATCTATGAAGATTAGTAATAAAGAGGTATGGAGGGCATGTGTAGTAAGCTTATGAAATTGCATGACAGTCTATTGGGAACCTCGTCGTAGCCTAAAGCAGCTTGCCATACGCATGTATCGAGTATTAAGCCCAGTGGCTTAAGTACCTCAAACTAATGACAACATAGCAAGATCATTTTTCAAATATTTGTAATGTGACATCAAAGATTCTCTAATTAAACACAATGCTAGAAATGGCAAGTTTAATTGAAAAAAATGTTTAAAACTGTTTCAGTCCGTCAGAAAAGGGCAACACATTTTTGATTCTAAATATTAACAAATCACCTATCATGAGATGCACAAGATCCTCCATGATGACACTGATTATATAATTTCAATAGTTTGAAACTATGTGGACATAGTCCCAAGAAGGTCTACAGACTTGTCAAGTCATGGTCAGTGTTGCCAAAACCTCAAAGCCTCAAACCGCGGCAAATTACAATTTTTACCCGCGGCAGACGCTATCAAAGTAGCCCAATTTTTGAACAGTCAAAATGTAACCAATTGTCAAATTTCGGGAGCTTTGAAGTGGATCTATAGCAAAAACAGCCTAATTAGACATGAAAGCAATCAATATTATCCACTTACGAGTTCTGACGGAAGTTTCGGATAATCAATATTAATCTTCCCAATGATGTCTTAATCCAATTAAGGAGAATTAATCCAATTAGTTGATGATCAAATTGCTTAACGACGTATTAAATGTTCAAAATCCCCCTGAATAAACAAAATGTTGCCAAATAAAGCTGCCGCGGGCAGATGGTGGCAAAAGTAGCCCAATTTTAGGTCACCCGCCCAAGACAAATTTTACCCGCGGCAAGCAAATTCAAAGTAGCCCAATTGGGCGGGTAAACCGCGGCGTTGGCAACACTGGTCATGGTGCCAGAGCTAGTATGCTGGTACTAAAGTGCTCATTGAATCTTCTTTGGTATGGTAATGATTTATTGATTTTTGATATAAATAAATTGGTTATGTGAATCAATTTCAGGTATAACAATAAAGAAACTTAAGGTGGTGGTGTCGGGTTAGGTACACCCCTGGGGTACACGCGTCCCAGGGAGAGAAACAAAGCCCATTGACAGGAGATATGAAATATTATCTATTTGATAGTACCCATATCTACTTTGTCAATTAGTTATCATTGTATAAACAACAATACTTTGATCAAAAATGATAAACGTAAGGGACCGTTTATTATTTACAGTGGAGGGGGAAGGAGAAGTTACGGGTTTGATCTGAAAAGTTATGTGACCCCCTTTTCACACATCGAAAGGAATTACACAACCCCCCTATTGCGGAGTTAAATTTTACATGACCCCCCCTTCCTTGTATTTAAGGGACATATACTCAGGTATGTACACCTAAATCATTAAAAAGGCCACGTATCTATAGTCATCTGGCAAGGGATTACAAGGCAGTCAGATCAAAATGGCCAAGAGTGCAAATTTCCTTAAAATTCCTTGCTTTGGGGATGTCTTAGGGAAATGTGCCAACGACAGTTGAGAAGAAAATGCAGGTTTACAACTTAAATTAGATCCTCAGTAGTGCATACTTTGTGCAAATTAAGTTTGCCTTTACCTTAGTCCAGGTGGAGAAAGACAAAAATTTGCTTCTGCTAAATCGAAATGGGTACGTTCAGTGCAAAAATTTGTGGAAAAATCAGTCTTCCCAAAATATACAATATTTTACACTCTTTATTCCTTAAAATGAGGGTCATTCTAATACTTGCCCAAATATAAATGTGCGCACAGTATGCAAAAACTTTTGGAATTTTACCTTAAAATTTCAAAAATTAGGCTTGTATCGGTCAACCACCAGGTAAGAGGTACAAGTTTATGCAAATTTTACATCACCCCCCTCCTTCTTAACACAAAAAATTGCAAACTCCCCTATTGACCAACTGCAAATCATCTGACCCCCCCTATGTTACTCCCAGCCCCCCTCCCTTGTAATTAATGAAAGATCCGTAAAGTAGCTCGAAAAGAATGAAAGAAACTGAAAACTAGCTCGAAAATGAATGAAAAATTTAAAATTTCTCAAAATGATAAAAGACTGCAACAATTAAATTAAGTACATGTTTTTAAAGTTAATTCACGTAGGCCTACATTGTACTAAAAATATAGTATCAGAATCCAGCAGCCAAAGTACATGATTTTTATTCACTCCAAATTTTTACCTAAAAGATCGTATTGAAAGGCTGTTAGAAAGTTATGCTTCCAAAAATGATCATTGTTATGGATCTTTTTAGAAAAACATCAGTGCAAAATATGTATCGTAAAGGTGAATCAGCAGGTTTACATCAGCCATAAAACTATTTCCTTCATCCTAGATCCTGGCAGATAAAGGAAACTGCCAGTTCATTATTTCCTAATTATCACCGTGACTTTAATTTTATCATGCTTTGATGTAATTAATCATGCTTTAAGCACATCCCTAGAATCCAAACATTACTCTTTTTTTTTTTTTTGAGTTTTTTGGTTTTAATTTGAGTTCAGCACCAAAGTAATGCGCTTGTCAGTTATTTCCTCGGTCCCTGGGTACCCAGGCACTACTGATAAATATGTCATGATAGGGTGGGAAATTTGTGCAATGTGGATGTCCACACCAGCAGGAAACATTTATAGGGTTAAGGCCCCCCAATAAGTTGTTTGGTTGTCCTCCACCGCCTGCCCCTATTTTTCGAAACTGGGAAAAAAGTTTTTATTGTACATTTAGAAGTATAGCAAGCCAAATTTTCAGATTTCCAAAAAAGTTTTTTTTTTCTTTGAGAATTTTGATCTTTTGAAAATACCGTAAACTGGGGTTACTTTAACCCTTAAGGGGTAACTTTGGCCCACCCAAAATAAAAAGTTTTGTCATCAAATTTTGAAAAAAGTTGACAATTTCAAATTTTGGATAATGAGAACAACCAATTGTCCTGCTATGTAATCCTGTATGAATTAAGGATTGAAATTAAACACCCCACCCTACAGGATTTTTTATATATTTTAGCGCCAAGAACGCATCAAAAAATATTGGAGAAATTGCGCTTGTCTCACTTAATTTTCAGGTTTTGTACTTCCATCAGAGATATTTCAAATACACATATTTCAAAATCTAAAGACTTCATAATTTGGAAGCTCTAGGTCCTCAAAGTCTATGAAGTGTACGTCCGCAACTACGGAACTGCCCTATTATTACAATAAAAAGTAATAGGAAGTGCCAAACATTGATTTTATCATGCATTTTCCTGGTTCTAAAACCACCCATATATGCACGTTCACATATTGTGATAGAATTGGTAGAAATGTGTAATTAATTTTTTAAAATACGTAAAAGGGCCACACATCCCAGTTACATTGTAGGATCGAGTTACTTTGCAATACCCTGTCATTTCACTAGGTTTAAACTTGATTTTAAACATGTGGGCCAAAGTAACCCCATCACAGGGTTACTTTGCCCACCCAACATTTCAAAGAAAAACAGGACTTTCACATTTATTTTTTCAAAAGAAAAAAAATTATGTTAAAGCCCAAGTTGAGTGCTATGATAATATAACAAACTCAGGAAAAAGTACCTTCTATTACATGGAAAAAAATCAAATAATAAAAGAAGAAGTCCAAAGTAACCCCAGTTTACGGTATTTTTTAAAGTTGTTGTTTTCATTTTGTTTACACTTTAAAACTGTTTTTAATTAAATTTGTATAAAGAGATTTTTTGGTACAGTAGACTTATTTGCATCTATAATAGAGGCCATAATTTGATGTATATTTGACTTGCATTTGAAAAAAAATCTGCCCGCCCGCACTTGCTCAAAAAAGTTGTGGAGGACAACCAAACAATTTATTTTTTTGGCCTAATGATGGTGACTGTATGTGATCATTTGGGCCTGGAATTGAGATGAGCTCTAGACGGGGATGTCTCGTCGTATGGGCAGAAAATGACAGGTAATTTATACCTTAAAGGGAAAGAATTTGGCCCACTGACAAGCGCATTAATTGGATAGGCCTACATTGTTTATAATCGAAACTTCTAGGTACTAGTTTATACTTTGAGACAGGGGCGTCGAAAGGAAAAAAAGTGGTGCGGCCTCTGGTAAAAGTGGTGAGGCCTGTAACTCATTAGTTATCAAAAATAAGTAAACAACTAAGCCGTAGAAGAAAGCAATTACTAAAAACGAATATATACAGTACTAGTTTATGGTTATGACGATAGGACCATAATAAAACACATCAAACTAATTTAAATTAATTAATTTTTATTTTTCTGGCTGAAAAGTGGTGCAGCCAAAGCCCACATGGCCCACACGGTTCTGACGCCCCTGCTTTGAGGTTTACAGAGTATGGGGTTGTGTTGCATTGGATGGCCAGGAAGAAAGGCCCGGTCCAGACTCTACTATTGTATAGAATATTTTGCTTAGAACATTCTATACCGATATGACAAAATGACTTGCAAAATCAGCCTATTTTCAGAGGTCATTCTGCACCCAAGTGTCAACCATATAAAGAGCTGTTCCTAGCTATGCGGTTAGTACTAGTTTGAATGTATAACAAGAAGAAACGGTTTGTTAACAGTTTTTGTCATATTATTTAAGATGTGATTTTCTTACGTTCTCTTACAGATTTCAATTTATCA
Source organism: Ophiothrix spiculata (assembly GCA_000969725.1). Taxonomy (NCBI): domain Eukaryota; kingdom Metazoa; phylum Echinodermata; class Ophiuroidea; order Amphilepidida; family Ophiotrichidae; genus Ophiothrix; species Ophiothrix spiculata. Next base: position 67,806 of record JXSR01S074361.1, on the reverse strand, counting down.
AAGAGTCATTTTCATGTAGGCTCAGCAATCATGGCAAATCAATTTGTCATTAGTATCCCAGACATGAAATGTGAGCAATGCAGCGAATCAATAAGAAAGAAACTAAGAGAGAATCCAGCAGTTCTTGATATCAGAGTGTCTCTCAAGGACAAAGTTGTTGAAGTCTCAAGCAATGGATTAGCAAAGGAACATCTGCAGGCATCATTGGATGCCATTGGTTACCAGGTGGAGAGAATTGATGATGACCGTGGAGGACAGACAGAGATGAAGGATAAATGTTGTCAGCCGGAATCGATGGAAGAGCTTGATGGAGGGATTGTGAACGAAACTACATCGGAGCAAGTACAGATCGAGGTAAGGTTGCTTAATTCTTATGCTGCTTTCATACTTTTGTAGTTATGCAGCATTGTCGTATTGTAGCTCTGTCGTCTGCTTCATATTTATATTTCATATTCATTTTTATTATTTCCTTATAAAAAGAAACCAAGGTTTCTACAGCAAAACAACACAAACAAAATTAAAAATAAAAAGTGTCAATGGTGACCCCATCGTCCGACCTTTCTGTTGGGGTCAAATTTTCAACTTTGTCCGATTTCAAAGATTAAGGTGACAAATTGTGTGTCTTGGACCAGCGATCAAAAGTGCCAATGGTGACCCCGTTGTATGACCTTTCCCTTGGGATCCACCCCACAACTGAATGATTAAGTAGGAGGTCGATACGCAGGCGAGACTACTGGTTCGCGAACCATCTTGTTTGACCTTATTTGGCATGAAAATCAAAAAATTTGCCAAAATTCTAAAAAATAAAAAAATATAGCAACATCCAAGTGGGTATTTTAAATTAAAATGCCCATTCAAAGGACATTTAAAAAAAAAATTGTTATTTTTAGCTTTTCCAGAAGCTCAGATGGCCGAAAAATGTGTTTTTTGTGATTTTCTCTAAAAATGTGATTTTGGGTCAAAAATCAACATCACCATCATGTTCCTTGTGAAAATTCCTTTCTGGAAATGTATACTTTTATTAACTTTAAGCACTTTGTTCAAAAGTTATGTTAAAAATAAATTTGCAAAAACGTAAAATTGAGTAAGGTGCTTTCACCCCTTAAAGTTCTAAACATTGCCCCCTTGAATGTGTACCGACTTGAAAGTTGCTCCAGCTGTGAAAATTGCGTCAACTTGAACTTTTATATGTACAAGATAAGAATTGAATATTATTGGTAAAAGTACATGTACATCATACTTTGACAGGCTGATATTTTCACATGGATTGCCACTAACTTTTGTTTTACAAACACAAATAATGGGAAGCACACTATAAGTTAGACCTTCCAATAAGTTTTACTTAGATTCCCAGTTTCTACATATTGGGGTTGTTTTTAATAATTGGATTAAAATGAAAAAGAGAAGTGAAAATAAGACCTTGGTACAAATTTAACTTATGGTTCTGTCTACCAGTTTGATAGTACCACCTTTAGCCTGTACCAAAGTTCACATTGGGGTTATGTTATTCCTCAGTGCTGGTACTGGATAAGGGCACTGCATAAGAGATAAATTTATGGAATAGAGAACATAAAATTATGGTATAAGGGGGCTGGCATTTTCTTCGGAAAGGGGGGGGTCCCAAATA
>JXSR01S074361.1:43450-53569 GCA_000969725.1 Ophiothrix spiculata | reverse complement strand
CGGGCCAGCGGTTTTCGCCTCCTTGTTTCCTTGGGCAAGAAACTTTACTCTACTTGCTCCGTGGTCGGACAGTCACATAAAGCCGTGGGTCCCCTGTGCGAATGCTCCTTCATGGGGTAAACAGTGTATACCTGGTGAGTCTATAAGCTTACCTTGTTATTTCTTCGTTTGATTAGTGCTATAGATGCTGTTAGAAATACTAAAGTTCCTATCACAATCATAGTGTAAGCCATAATGTTGACTATAAGCTCTGAAACTTGGAACCCCAATTTGTACATGTCAATAATGTCATCTGGTACATCCACTTCCTAAAAAAATAAGACGATGAAAATCATGTTCATATACACAAAGGACCCACTATAGTTTTTACCACAACCTCGGTAAATTTTAAGGCCACATAGGGGTATGGCAGTTTTGAAAGGGGCAAGTCTAAATTGCCTTCATTTTTCAAGAATTTGCAAGAGCATCATGGCATCTAGCAAATTTTGAAAAGGACACACGGCAATGTGTCAAAATGTAAAGGGAAGGTGAAAAGTTGGAAAAAAGTAACAGGGATTGATAAGAAAGGGGTAAAATCAAGGAAAAATCTTTCTGGGCTGGGCTGGGAAATGGGCTATATGTCCATCCCCTTTGGGAAAAAACTTAATACACTGCTGTTGGTGAATGATAGTAACTTTTCCTTACCTGAGTAAACCAAAGAACTGGTGTATACATGGTCCTCACATTTCCCATTTGACTGCAGTGAAAATAATCAACAAAAATAAGAGAAAACTTTGGAAAGGACTGTATAAATCAAATCAAACATTTCTGACGAAATTATGGAACTTGAAATTTTATGGGAAAAACGATAATTGAAAATTAGCAGTGAAAGTTGATTGATAGTTAACCTCCAGGGGAGGGGGCGCTACTTCCATAGAAATGCTATACGGGGATGTGTGCCCATAATGGTCGGTTTTGTGTAAAATCCTTAAACATGGGGCCTAGTTTCAGAATCAGAATCCCTATTAAAACATGGGCTCACATTTTCAAACAAAATTCCCTATAAACATGGATGCTTTTCTAAAATCCCATTCTCTGGTATTTGTTCAATTAAAAATGCAAGATTTGACTACCCCAAAATCCAATTATATAAAAAGTTCCTAAACACGGGTCCATTATTTTGAAAAATCCTTTTAAATGGGTGCATTGTTTCTAAATATTTAACCCTAAAGATGGGCTAGGGGTTCAGGATTTGAGCCGCACACCCTGTACAAAAATACCCAAGTATTATACAGGGGAGGGGGTACTCAAAATTGAGTACCCCCTCCCCGGGAAAGTACTTGGGTATTATCCTGGAGAGGGGAGAGGGTACTCAACTTTGAGGTAAGCGCCGTGTGCCACCAAAAAGACCCAGCTTTTTTTTGGCTTGCTCTCACCAAAAGACCCCATATTTTACCAATTGTCATTCAATGGCGCCCTATTTTTTAAACTTCCATTTCACTAAAACAACCTTTGTCACTCAAAGACCCACCATTTTTTTAATTTGATGTAATTTTTCAAAATTTTTTTATGTGAATTTCACTCAAAGACCCCCCAATGTTTTGCATTTTGTCACTGAAAATCCCCTTTTTCGACCCAATTTACTGAAAGACCCCTACTTCCGAGATGCTTAGTGGCACTTGTACATCACCTTAAAGGGACTGGCCTAGATTCTTCCCACTAATTTTTTACCTGGCTATTTTTTTACTTGAATCGATAGAAAATGTTTATAATAATATAACCTACAAGTGGTTTTCCATGATTTTGAGGAACATTGGAGAAAATAGCCATTCTTTACCTACTTTAATTTTTGTCGCCGGAGACAAAAAGTGGTGTTAAAACAGTGTTTCTAGTTTGAAAACTGATGAAAATCTTGTTTCTACACTTGTGATTACCAAACAAATTATTTTTGATGAAATTGTTTCCCTTTTGATATGTTTTAAATTATCTCCAGGAGCTTTGTTTGATCTTTTATCTGGTAAATCCATCTGAGGTACAAAAGTTGGATTTAGGAAACACACCACCATCAAAGAATGATATATTGCAAATTAATTCTTACTCAATTTGAGCCATTTGTGTGTAATTTTTTGCACTTTTTTGGATTTTACTATACTTTTAAGCTTTGTTTAGAGCATTTCCATAAATATTCAATTCTAGGTGGAATCTAGGCTAGTCCCTTTAATATGTAAGTACCCCGCCCCCAGAGTATTATCCCCAATGGTTAAACTTAGCATGATGCGATTTGTTTGACTACTTGCCTAATATCTTGCACTTTTTCTATATACATATTGATCTGTAATCTTTGTCTCATCACAAAAGGCATACCCATTAGCTGTAAATACAAAAAATGATTCCGACTTAAAACCAGCATTCGTTTGATGTTTAGGGCTTTCATCTATCTGGTTATAGCTATTTGAAGTCATGTGATCGGGTTTTATCCAATCAACTCTGTTAAAGTTATTAATGCGGTATATAATAGAAAATATGTGTTTTAAACTTACAGGGTCTAGAAGAAAATAGTTTCTATGTTTTTCTTGATCCGGGTTCAATCCAATGACTTGATCTGATAACCATGGATCAGCTTCTAGAAAATGGGGATTAGACAGACCCATAGGACTATCTGAAACAAAAAAGTCTCAAAATAATGAGTGCAAACAAACAATTAACAAACAATTGTTTTAAGCATGATGACAGGTTAAACAATAAATTGTACTTTTTTCTCATTCTTAGTCCCAAATGTGAGTGATTTGTAAACCAAAAATGATGTAACTTTATTGCCCCAAACAATAAACATCATTGGAAAAACCTACCCCTCGTCAAACATGAAATATTCCAAATCCAGTTAAGGTGGCTTAGCACAGATAGAATTCCTCTATTTCTTTTTCTTTTTTTTTCTTTTGATTATGGTGTTTTCATATGTGCTGATCACATTTCTGAAATAAAAAAGGGGGTCACCGACTTCACCGAAAAAGTCATTTAAAAAACACTATGTTTTACCACTTTTTACCATAATTCGATGTTCTGCACTGTTCCAATAGACCACAGGAGCTCTAAATGTATTTGATGTTACAAGCAAGAATGCATAGAAAACTATAATATGTTAGTATTTATAACCCTAAAGCATAGATTTATAGCATAGAAAACTATAATATGTTAGCTCCAAAAGATTACAAAAAGCTACAAGAGCAAATCACCAAAATCGCCCAAGTCTGAATACGTCATAGACCGGGGTCCCATATGGGCACAAAATTGCTGCCTAGGCAGCACCCCTCGGGTGGATTGGTATAGGTGGACACAGGATTGGGAAGCGAGAGGTCCCTGGTTTGAGCCCCGGTGTAAACCACCAATTTTTGACACCCTTATTTCTGAGGAGATAGTCTAAGAACGAAAAATGGTAGGTAGGAAGTTAGGGTTAGGTAGGTAACAATTCAGGCATTGAAATTTACAGGAGTAAAAAATATGAGCTTTCTTGTAGTATAAAAATCCCCTAATTAATGGGAATTGTTGGGTTGGAAAATGGGTCACACACCGTTATCAAATTTCCACTTACTAAATCGACAAGGGTCCATCCTTTGAATACCCATTGGAGCACACAAATCTCCCTCACAGAATCCTGCATTGAGTGGTCGCATGGTGCCATTATCATAGGCATAGGGTGCTAAGTGGAAACGCTTCAATGGAATTCCTTTGAACGTCTCGTCTTCAGTATAGATGTATGGCATAGTTCTATGTAGAGATCAGAAAATGTCAATGTTTATGTTACTTTATTTGGGCATAGGGCTGGAGTTTTATTTTGAGGTAAGGCCAAAAAAAAAAAAGTTGTTTGGTTGTCCACGACCGCCCGCTCCTATTTTTCAAAACTGGAAAAAAGTTTTTACTGTACAAAAGTATACCGCGCCTAATATTCAGATTTTTTTCTTAGAGAATTTTGAATTTTTGAAAATATTTTTTAAGTTGTTATTTTCATTTTGTTTCCATTTTAATACTGTTTTTAAACTTGTATAAAGAGATTTTTCGGTACAGTAGACTTATTTGTATCTTTATAAAGGCCATAATGTGGTTTAACTTTGACTTAAATTTGAAAAAAAAAAATCTAAGAAAAAAAAAATCTGCCCGCCCGCACTTGCTCAAAAAAACTTGTGGAGGACAACAAAACTCCTTACACCTTTTAAATGATACATACAGGTTCATTTGTTCAGGCAGTTCGCCATTTTGATCCACTATGCTAAATAACTGACACACACAGTTCGGTATTTCTAAAATCAGCAAAATTGACTGCCCTCTCCTTAATGAGGACCTCAAAAAGTATGGAAGGACAATATGTTAGGTCAATATTTTGTTCTAATTATAAAGTTAGGTTTATTTTAAATTGCTTCAATGCCACTTTGGTAAAATTTTAAGGCTTTTCCCTAATTTGCCTCAGATTCTGGTGATACAAAATTTGGCTGTCGGTGATAGGGAGCTTTATTACTTCAGCGTCCCGTATGTCAAAACTCAAAAGTTTTGCCTTCATGGTGTACTTTTTATCATCATTTTGTGTTAGAAGAGATTATATAATCAATTGATTAAGGCAGTGTTGAAGCAACCAGTTGCTTTATTATTGAGCTCTCGGGTGTTTTAGGAAGCCATTTTGTATTCAATGGGAAGCTATTTCCTGGTGTGACACCATTTGTTACATATAGCTATGACTAGGCTTGAATTCATGACATCATGTTAGTCAAAAGCGGTACACCTCAAATAGTCCAAAATAATTTTAAAACACTTTTAGCGTGGTCAAAATATTTCATACTCTCATTGGCGTCAGGGAACACCGAACATCTTAAAATATCTCTTATATGAAAAGTTATTTCATAGCTTAAATACCTCAAAAGAACCAATACACAGAGCAAAAAAAATATAAATAGGATTTATCGTTGTGTTTTTGCAAAATTCCCCGCAAAAATTGGAATGTTCCTTTTGCAAAAGAATTCATACATCAAAGTGGGCTCATACTTGCAATTAAACGTTGAAACAAAATTTAAACAAAATTATTTGGTTGCAGTTTCAGGCAAAACAAATCTGAATAGCACCCTTAAAGGAGCTTGTTCCGATTTTTCAAATTTTAGTTTTTAATGTCATATGAAAGATGACCTCACAAGCGGTCTATATTTAAAATTTCAGTTGAATCGGTCAAACCGTTTTGATTTTATGGGCAAATTTGTATTTCAGAGCCGCCTTAACGTTACTATCTATGTAAAATTAATTATGGTTACCATAATTAGACACATTTTCATATATATCTCCAAAACCGAACATAACTCAGCCGTGAAATTTCACATGGGTTGAGAGAATAATATGAGAAACATTTTGGTACCAAAATCTCAAAAAGTTTGAAAAAAACTTGAGGCAATCGGACCAGGCTCCTTTAAAAATGATAATTTATGTTAACTAGCACAATATTGATAGCAGATTTGTTTTTGGCACTTGGAAGAGTGAATTGTAAAGTTAATGGAAGAGGCATAGGAAATTGCTTTTTGTGGTTTTGTATAAAAAGCTCTCTACTCCCCATCATGGTGGCCATTATCAAGCTTCTAAATATCCTACCTACAAAAATCTTGATGAAAAAGATTGAGTTCATCTACATCATCCATAAATGGAGACCACATCATGCCATCTGAAAAGAAAAGATTGTCATAAAATAAAGATGTTACTCTTGCCCATGTTTAGAATTCTCCGCTTTCTTTACCACCATAAAGAAAATAGTGGAATATCTATGACCCAGGGTGTACTTACATAAGGGTGTACTACACTAAATAATTAGCGCTCACAATCCAGCATTTCTAAATTCGGCAAAATGACTGCCCTGTCTTAAATGAGGACCTCATAACGTATGGAAGGGCAATATGTTTGGTCAATATTTTGTTCTAATTATAGAGTTATGTTTATTTTAAGGTTGGGCACGTTACACGCATCATGCATTACACGCACGCATGATCCGTTACACGTAACAAATAAGTGGTAAACGTCGTGTACACGGATGAAACAAAATCTTTTCAAAGGCACGCACAATTATAACTAACGATGTCACATTATCGCAAAAATCTGAAACTCCTATCTGTTTACATGTGAAACTACTTCTCATGCATTTTGTCCATTTTTTGTAAGATTCTTAAGATTATAAACTTAATATTTTGTTTTAACGTTCACCTTTTTAGCAAAAAAATAAATTTTAATTGGTAAAATTTCGCCGATACATTGCGTATGATTGCCGATCGCTGCCATCTTTGATTTTTCTGTTCGTGGTGTATCTCGATTTTCACGTTATTATGGGGAATTGTGGGTAATTGATATCGGATCAATAACAATATGGTGACCTGTGCAAGAAAAAAGTTGTCTGCTAGGGGGTAAATACCGCCCGAAACCTGCGGCATCAAAGGACTAAAAACATAAATCTGTGAATATTTTACTCAATTACTTCCTATCTAATGACCGGGGGATATTACTGGACGTGTAAACTTACAAACTTGGTAAGCTACCGGGGTTAAGCTTCAACTGTTGGCAATACTGTACGTTCTGCCATTGACCTTTGGTTTTGAGTCTATCTCATACGTGTACACGCACGCATTCATGAATACGTTACACGTAAGAGAAAATACACGGAATAACCTATCCTTAAATGCTCTGATGCCATTTTTGATCTCCAGATTACTTTGGTAAAATTTAAAGGGTTTTCCTTAATTTGCGTCTGATTCTGGTATATGTAATACAAAATTCGGCTGTCAGTGATAGGGGGCGTTATTACTTCAGCATCCAGTATCTTGAAAATTTTGCCTTGATGGTGTACTTTTATCATCATTTTGTGTAAGAAGAGATCATAATCAATTGAGAAAAGGCAGTGTTGAAGCAACCAGTTGCTTTATAATTGGGTTTTTGGATGTTTTTAGGAAGCCATTTTGTATAGTAAGTAAATGGGAAGCTATTTTGTGGTGTGCCGCCATAAGTGTATCAGGACGTATGGCTCTTATATGTGTCCCGTCGCGGCAAAAGGATGCAGCTATCGGCTCCTACATGTTGCTCATTTTAGCATATGACTAGCATATCTGATGTATCAGATATGCTACAATGAGCAACATGTAGGAGCCGACAACTGCATCCTTTTGCCGCGACGGGACACATATAAGATATTTTTTTTGCAATGAATCTCAAAACATGGATTTCATTATTTGCCCAAAAATTCTTCATTTTTCCAAAATTTGTGCATTTGCAGTAAGGTGAGAAAATTGTGTCTACTGAATATATTTTGTGAGAAATTTCAACATGGCTACCGATTTTTGAATTAATACCCTTATAAATGGCATTAAGTTCAAAGGTTAAGGCCACAACCCAACCCATCTTCCCACCAAGACCAAAGGTATTTGTTTGTAAAAGGCCAGGTGTGTTGGGAGAGCTGCGTCTGTGGTGATGTACTGTCTCGTGCTTTCAGCTCTCCCCGGCTGCTCAACAGTTCTTTTATTTTCTGTATTTGTTCCTTTTTGTTGTTAGCCAGCTTAATAAAAAAAAAATCCCCTTGTTTAGGCTTTAGCCAAGGAAACCCAACTTGGTAAGCTTTGGTACTAATACCAAGTAAGCTAAAGGAAGCTTGTCTTCAACGGGGCTCCAAGATATTTTTAAAATTCAGTTTTGAATGCAGGGGGAAGACTGGAGTACCCGGAGAAAAACCTGCGGAAGCGAGTATGGACTGAAAACCAAATGCACATAAAGCACCGGGCGCGGGACTCGAACCGGGAACTCATTGATGCAAGGGGAGGGAACTACTGTTGCGCCAACCCAAGTCCACTCACCTGTACCATTGAGCATATTAGCCTCAGGAGTAAACCAAAAATCCAGCTCACTCTTTCCTTTCCATCGATCAATTCGATTTAAAATACTTTTATCTTTAACACCATCATATACTGTGAAAATGCCATTTATTTGTGTTCCATTGTACTGTAGAAAAATTAAGAAATGGGATATTTTTATTAATATTTCTGAAGGGCAGGGTCTTCCTTGGTTCTCCCATTCTCCTTCATGTGCATTTCAAAAATGTTTAATAATTTGCACTCAAATGTAGTAAATCTGCTCTTTAGATTATCACATGCATAATAATGACCCATTATGTTAAATCTGTTCTGAAAGTCAGTGACATGGGAAGTGAGGCACCACCCTAAATTAGCAAAAAGGTCCTTTAAAAATACAACATATACGAGGCCCAAAAGGTCCATCTCTAACTTTGTGGACCCTGATAAAATCAAGTAATGGTACCCCATCTTGGACTACCATATACCGTACCCCAAGAAGAAATCCAAATTGGTCCGTCATCCCTGGTATGTTGATTAAGTCCCTGATATATTCAAATAATGGCTCGTCATAGCCCCACAAAAGCTCTGCAACTGAAAGCTCCACAAACATGGTCTCATCTAGATCATCTAAGATTTTTGACATACTTCGACGTACAAATCTTGGGGTATCCTTCATCATGTATGCTGTACTCTGCAACATAAAAAATGCAAAAGAGTTATAAATATAAGAAATAGTCCTGGGGAATAGTGTTCACAACCTATAAATGATTTTATCTTGGAAAATAAACAAAATATGTACATTTCTAGTTTTCCGCATTTATATACTACTAAATGCACACTCAACGTCCTTGGTTGTATGTATAGGACTAAAGGTCCTCATTTGGAGGTGATTTCACGTAGGGTGCGCATTCAAGTGTATGATATTGTGTGATGACATGTTGACAGGCAAAGTTACTATAATTGTTTCAAATAAATTTCGGACATGAAAATTCAGAGCCTTGCATAACACTGTTGCATGTGCAATTTACGCAAATACAAAACACTTTTTATGCGCGCGCGATGTCGCAGAGCTGTGGATTACTGATTCGAAACGGCGTTGCGTACTTCCCGATGTCCTTTGCTTGTCACGGCTTGTGGATACGTGTTGGCTGCATTTTAATTGTCGACAGTTCGTGTCCGAAATTTATTTGAAACAATAATACAAATTGATTTCTTTCCATTTCCATGATCGACAAGGACCCATGACTTTCGTGCTTGGTGTCCTATCACATACAATAAGTACAGTGTATATTTTCCCCATCACCCCTATATTTACAAGAAATAATAAAAGTCTACTTACTGTCATAGGCATATTAAGGCATAGGTATCTATCTATATCAGGCCCTATAGATTTATCTCAGTCAACTTCTACTTACTGTCGTAGACATATTAAGACATCTAGGTATCTATCTGTATCAGGCCCTATAGATTTATCTCTGTCAACTTGTACTTATACTGTCATAGGCATATTAAGACATAAGTATCTATCTGTATCAGGACCTTTAGATTTATGTCTGTCAACTTCTACTTACTGTCTTAGGCATATTAAGACACAAGTATCGGACCAAGTGTACTTTAGGTCCCATCCATAATTTTAGGGCTTCTACTTACTGTCATTGGCATATCAAGACATAGGTGCTATCTGTATCAGATCCTATAGATTTATCTCTGTCAACTTCTACTTACTGTCATAGGCATATTAAGACATAAGTATCTATCTGTATCAGGTCCTATAGATTTATCTCTGGCAACTTCTACTTACTGTCATAGGCATATTAAGACATAGGTATCTATCTGTATCAGGCCCTATAGATTTATCCCTGTCAAGTTCTACTTACTGTCATAGGCATATTAAGACATAGGTATCTATCTGTATCAGGGCCTATAGATTTATCTCTGTCAACTTCTACTTACTGTCATAGGCATATTAAGACTTAAGTATCTATCTGTATCCGGGCCTATAGATTTATCTCTGTCAACTTCTACTTACTTTCATAGGTATATTAAGACATATGTATCTATCTGTATCAGGACTTATAGATTTATCTCTGTCAACTTCTACTTACTGTCATAGGCATATTAAAATATAGGTATCTATTTGTATCAGGTCCTATAGATTTATCTCTGTCAACTTCTACTTACTCACGGTCATAGGCATATTAAGACATAGGTATCTATCTGTATCAGGACCTATAGATTTATCTCTGTCAACTTCTACTTACTGTCATAGGCATATTAAGACATA
>JXSR01S074361.1:32894-43356 GCA_000969725.1 Ophiothrix spiculata | reverse complement strand
ACTGTCATAGGCATATTAAGACATAAGTATCTATCTGTATCAGGGCCTATAGATTTATCTCTGTCAAACACATAAGTGTAAACTGGAATACTGGATATAGTTCCATTGTCATTCAATGTTATGTTTTCTCTTTCCACGTGTAAGCTGTATAATAAAAGAGAATAGTAGAAGAAAAAGTGTACCACCCAAACTTATTGTTTTCATATACAGGGTGTCCGAGAAACTGAGATTTGTGCTCTCCTTTCTTGGACATGGTCGATTAATTTTCATGAAGTCCATATTTAATATTTCTATTGTGTCTTCTCTTCAAATTGATATCAAAATCGGCCGCACAAACCAAGCAATTTTCAAGTTTAACGTTTTCATATACAGGGTGTCCGAGAAAAAAGGAAACCAAGATTCGCGCCCTCCATTCTTGAACATGGTTTATTAATTTTTATGAAGTCCATATTTAATATTTCTATTTGTGTCTTTTCAAAATGATATCAACATCAGCCACACAAACCAAGCAATTTTCAAGTTTAATGTCTTTAAAGGAATTTTACAAATGTGTCTTTGTACCAAAATTGAAAAAGGACTTATATGATTTTCTTAATAGCGTCCTTCAACTGCTTGCGTCGTACACAAGTCATGCCTCTGCTCTGTTACGTATTACTCCGACAACATTACGGATAAATGCTCTTTGTCGTCGCAATGAATCCACCCCAGTCTGTCATAATTCTGTCATTGTTGATGTCTCCTTTCTTCGAAAATAAGCCAACTTCCTAAAGACTACCTGTTCTCATTCATTCAGTAACGAAGAAAACATGTTGCTTAGTTTAACAGTGAGCTGCATCTTGCAATGCTATTTGCTTGTTTAAATTAAGCATGTAGTAACAAACATGAGATGTCAAGCTAGCTGATGAATGGTTTGGAATTCAATTTTGGTATTAGATTTTCCATAGCTCTCCTGAGTTTAGTCAGCTAAATCTAGGAACAATCCGATGTTCAGTCATCCAAAATGAGTCCTTAGGCCAAAAAAAATAAAATGTTTGGTTGTCCTCAACTTTTTTTGAGCAAGTGTGGGCTGGCGTATTTTTTTTTTTTTTTAAGATTTTTTTTTTCAAATGTAAGTCAAAGTTACACCAAATTATGGCCTCTATAAAGATGCAAATAAGTCTACTGTACCGAAAAATCTCTTTATACAAGTTTAAAAACAGTATTAACATGAACGCAAAATGAAAACAACAACTTAAAAAATACTTTCAAATAAATCAAAATTTTCAAAGAAAAAAACCTTTTTTTTGGAAATCTGGAAATTAGAGGCGGTATACTTTTGTACAGTAAAAACTTTTTTTCCAGTTTCGAAAAATAGGAGCGGGCGGTCGAGGACAACCAAACAACTTTTTTTTTGGCCTTATTGCAAGACGGCTTCGAGCACATCATGAACAGGAAGTTAATTCTACCAAAATGTGGTACAAAGGCATAACATGCACAATTCATGAAATTGTTTGTAATTACTCAACAAGGTAAACAACGTAGGAATATTTGGTATTGTTCGAAAGAGGACTTTTTGGAGCATTAATCTAGCAAAACAGTGTTCCAAATCATCCAACCGTGTCAAAGAACAGAGGGCGTAAATCTCGGTTTCCTTTTTTCTCGGACACAACGTATGATGATGTCATTTTCCTTTTAATGGATGATAACTTGAAAACTCAAGAGTTAGATTACTTGACGCAATTAACTTTTTTAACTGTTCAATGTTATAAAACCGAATTTCGATATTTCCGTTGATGAAACTTGTTTTTTAGATATTTTCCCATGAAATTTCATCTCATGCTATCTTTTTAAAACAGTTGGTGATGCCAGGGGTGTCGGAACCGTGTAGGTCATGTGGGCTTTGGCCGCCCCACTTTTCAGCCAAAGAAAGGGAAAAAAATATTTAGTTTGATGCGTTTTATTATAGTCCCAGCATAGATAACCACAATATAGCACTATACAAATCCGTTTTAGTGACTGTTGTCTTCTTGGGCTTAGTTGTTTCCTTATTTTTGATAACTAAGGGGCCACAGGCCGCACCACTTTTACCAAGGGTTGCACCACTTTTATTTTCCTTATATTTTCCAATATTTGTTTCTCGATTTGACATCAACTTGACATTCACAATTGACCAGCCAAAAATTAAAAAAAAAACTCTACAGGTAGAAAATATGTGAAAAATCAGCATTTTGTAGTAAAGGAAAGCACACCTTAAAAGTTTCTTCACTGAAGACCCATTGAGTCGGGAGCACACAATACCATTTCCCAGTATATTTTTCGTGTTGTTCGGCGCTTATCGGGAAGGCAATGCAAAAACTACAGGTTTGCACGTTGCGTTTTGTGTATAAGGCAAAAATATTACACTTATATGGGGGCGTTTTGTCAAAATCTTCAGCCACTGACCTACAAGTTCTGTAACATTACCCTCTACATTAACACTGCGTTTGTCTTTAAATAAGTATTAAATTGACTCTTGTAAGTCATACTTGAAGTATTTTCTCGTATCAAAAAGCAAATTACATAAAATATATGCTATAGAATACCAGCTGCATGTGACTTAAGGGTGCTCCAATGTCCCTTCAAAAGTTACCCTTAAAATGATTAGAGTTAAAGGCTGTGTCACACATCACCGTACCATGCGATTAACGTACTAATGACGTACACTGTTTGGTAATCGATATACATGCATTTCAATGACCAAACCAGTGTACGTTATTAGTTCATTATTCGTACGTTTCGTGATGTGTGACAGAGCCTTTAGGTATAAAATATTTGTTCACTTAAGTGTAACTCTTAAGGGTTTGTCTTAACATTCAAAGTGTGCTTTATAAATACGGCCCATGGTCCTCAAGCCTGCCTCATTTCAAGCGCTGGACTATCACTCACCTATAAACATAGGGGCCTCTTTCCACAAGTTGTGGTTTTGCACCATTGTATACTTCATCAGGGTTCATGATTTCAAAAATATAAAACTTTGATGTCAGTGGTATGGTAGGGGTAGCCCATTCAGGATAAATCATTGAGGACGGTGTTAATGTCATCATCTGAAAGAGATGAAAAATACAGTTAAAATCCAGTGCCGTATGAAGGGGCTTAAAATATAGGTATTTTTATTTTGTTGTACATTATTGGATGTTAAAATGGCCACATGATCGACGTTCCAAAGATTTCCAAATGGATTTTGAAATTGTCTATTGCCAACACTAATGGTGTGGGGGCCAGGGGGAGGGGGCAATGGTAAGCCTATGGTCTCCAGTCACTCAGGGCAGATATTTGCAACTATTGCTTGAATAAAGAGTAGAAAATGTGTTTTATATAAAAAACATAAAAGTATTCCTCACATAATATTCAACTTTGGGAACCTTTAGACTACAGTAGATATCGAGGAGAGGAAAAAATGATTTGTTTCGTCTGACCTTATTTGCCCAATCAAATGACTGGACTATTTCAATGTGCTATACAGTAAACAGTTTTCCAATATTTTGACCGGTCATCACCATATCTTTTATTTGCACCATCAAGACAAGTACACATTAAATTCAAGTTCAAATGTATGAAAGGCAAACAGTGTCAAAGATACTAAACATAGAGACACATTAAGTCATATCAGTATGGTATGTAGATGAGTTGACATAGGACATCATGCCTGGCAGTGTGCGCGGTCATATCCATTGTTCCTTGCCAGGCACTATTCGTGCGCAAAAGGTTTTATTCAGGACACCTACTTTTCACCCTCAAGGTCACTGCTATCAAAACTGAGCTTTTTAGCTTAAGAAAATCCTCAACTGGTATATGTTACGATCCCAAAACCATTCTTTCAAATGTGCTTGCATTTTTGAGAAAAGTGAAAAATGTGTCACTTTCTATTTATTGTCGGGCCCCGACAGTAATTACAACACATTAACCTATGGGGATTTTCAAAATACTGTAAAGATTGTAACGAAACCGTTGGAATCAAGTGAAATTTTCAGTATATATTTATGTTATGCTCTTCTTTTTATTTAGCTAGAAAAGAAGCGAGGTTATGTCACATCAAAATCATGAATTGCTCTTTTAAAGGCATTGGGCATTATCACAAATAAGAATTCAACCTTTTCCTTGTGATAGATGGTCACATGACTAACAGTAAAAACAGTGCATTCTAGTTTCAAAAGAAACTTGAAATATTTATTTGAAAATCATCCCCTGAGAACTTGTGATGAGATTGATATATTTTTTTTGTTTTGACAAAATTATCTTTGCTTGTTTCTGATTTTATGGATGTAGGAAAAGTGGAATCATGAACGCCATTTTAGCACAAATCATGTATGCCTCAGATTTGTACTATTTGCAGGTAGTAGCCTCCGGGTAGTACTACAGCTGTAAATCCTCACACATCCAGGGCCCATATTCATGAAACACCGCTAACTAGAGTTAACAGTGTTCCCCCCCCCCCAGTTTCCCGGAGAAAAAAATTCAAAAGCTTTTTGGTGCAAATTTATCTCTATTACCCCTTTTTATTGACATTTTGACATAAAATGTACAAATGTTTGCGCGCTTCGTGCGTTAAGCGTATTTCATTATTCAATGTCATTATTTTAGCCCAAAATAGTAGGGGGGTGACTTAACACACTTTTATTTTTCTGCACCCTTCAAAATATGTGGACAACATATCTCAGGCATGATTATCTTCAGGTTTTTGCCTGAATTCAGGTAGAAATGCTTGGATCTTCACTGTACAAAAGTATTGGGAAATTCACATTTTCAGGCAAATTCAGGCAAAATTACAAAAAGCCATAACCATCCCTGATATCTAAGCATGATGAAAACACTTTTATTGTAAAGAAGTGATTCTAACCCCCCTGTACATACCCCCTGAAAGTTTGAACTTAAGGTTGCCGAATTCGGCAGCCTTGCAGTATGGTAAATGTATGTATATAACTTAAGACTGGTACATGCGGTTCTTTAACTGTTATATAAGTACACCAAAGGGTTCATAACATTAATTATTGACCATATTACCTCTTACTATCATGTCATACAGTTATTTCTGGTAGAAGACATTACATTTTATGCTGGTGAAGGTATAAAACTACAAGTATTACCGTGATATGTAGATTACTTAGACTGCAGAAGCATGTCTACCGCAGCGTTAAAGTTTTCTATGCCTAAGCCTGCTTTGGATGTGACATAATATTTGTCTAAGTAGAGTTTCAGGTTCTTTGCATAAGTTACTGCTGGAAGCTTTTTATAGTCCTTCAAGTTTAATAAGCGAAATACATCAGTTAACTTTGGGATAGATGTGATGTGTCTCTGGCATAACATACTTTTAGACTCACCAGGTATACACTGTATGCAGCGCCCCATGAAGGAGCATTCGCACAGGGGACCAACGGCTTAACGTGACCATTGCTTTTTAATCAATATCGCTCTCCCATACGTATTCCTTTTAACACTTCATCTAGATCAGCACTTGTGAAATGCCCAACAATTGTTTTCAACTTATCTAGGTCTTTATTTCTTCTTGCTATGTTCGCAATCTCTTACTCTGTACACTCTAAAAAAGTTGGGTCAAAAAGGGAACATAGTTGGCAGGTTGGGTTAAATTTTGCACAGTATTGGGTATAATTTGACACAATGTTGGGTAAATGGTGCACGTTTTACTGGTGTCACATGTGGTTAGGCCTACTGAGTGCAATTCATTAATTGTGACTTAGGCTACATGTATGTCTTATTAAGCTTTATTAATTAAAATAACTTCAATAAACTTCACTTACAATGCCAGGGAGACTCTCCAATAAATATCAAGTGGTGTAGCATGAAACCCCCCGGCACTGACCTAGAAATGTGGTACAGGTAGGCCTATGTGTGGCCCTCTTGAAGACCCCTTGGCATGCCTGCATGCCTACCGCTCCCTAGAGCGCAAGCACACTAGTACTGCAAACACAATCTTAAGTGCATTAGCCCTATTTTCAAAAATTATCAGTTCTCTATCCTCATTTTCTGAAACTTAGTTCCCAAAACTCCATTTCAAGCAATAGTGTCATGCAATATTCAGATATCGGGGCGGCACACCCCTACCAAATCCAAAGTTGGGTGGTCCCCTTCCCAAGAACTTAGATTTTCAAATGAAAAGCCATATATTTTATATCATATCATTATTTATAACATCTGCAGTAGGATCACGTGACTTCTCTGTAAATCAGCTTTCAGGTATTTGCCCAGACCTCACTACCTTACTGTAGGCCTACTCAATTGCCAAGTAAAAACACAAGGCTACAAATGGCACTGGCTAGCTTCTACATAGGTTCTTTTCACAGTCACTTGCAGATGATGTCAGGAGAGATACCATAATAAAGAACCATTTCAATATCAAAATCACGTTAGACTCTCAAATGTTTAGCTTATACCAGTATGTCCTAATTAATCAATTAATTGACTTATTGGTTGACTAATTAATTTACCAAATTATAAACAATTAGCTACTTATAGTTACTATTATAATTGTGAAACACTTGCACAACCTTTTTACATAAATAAATTGCATAATACCTGTATATCTTCACATTTAATAACAATATATGTCGTCTGCTAGATTAAACCTGTCGAATTCGGCAACCTTGTCACTAAAACTTTCAAGGGGCATGTACAGGGGGGTTATGAAACTTTTTTTGAAAAAATTCTTTCAGATTCTTGATTTGTAATGGGAACCTCATATTTTGAGGGGTGCAAAAAAATAAAAAGTCAAAATTTGCAAAATAAGTCACCCCCCTAAAAATAGGCGCTTTTTAGCCAAAATAAACAAATTTGTACGACAAAATTTTGTGCTCTACGCGTGCGTTATTAAACTTTTTAAAAAAAATTGTGCCCCCCAGAAATTCTTGCCCCCCGTTTGCCCCCAGAAATGAGATGCTGGTGCTGCTGCTGTTTATACCCTCATAGAATATACAGTTTTCGCACACTCAACTACAGCTGAACTCGAACGCAAAACGATCAATACGATCAATCAGCTTATGTTTAACAGTCCGAGAACTAACCAACTGAGCTAGCGAGAACTACCCATTTATAGCATTTATAAATTATACCAATTTTGATAGAAGAAAGCACCCAATTTGAGCTACTTTGCCTATAATACACCATTAATTTTTATTAAACTTGAGCATATAAATATACCATTTATAGTAACTTGGGAATTTCCATATAAACCCAACAATCACTATATAGATATTACAAAAATCTAGGTGTGAAAAAACGCCAAACAGCAGAAACATAATATGCATACCATATCAATGTGAGACCACTCCCCTCCCCATCAGACATGTAGGGGAAGGTGGGGTAATCCTGAACGTGGGGTAACCTCGAACACCGTGATTACAGCAAAAAGTGAAAGGTGGAGAATTTGTAACTACCATATGGTGTTAGCTTCCATACATAAAGTAACCTAGAAAAAAAATCTGGTAAAATTCTCGCGAGATTTGCAAAAAACGATTTTTTGCGAATGTCACATTTTAAACCATATATTTTCTCGGGGATATCGAATATCTAAATGAAGAGGAAGAGCAAGTTTTACTTGGTTTAACAGGTACACGAGCCCATCTAGTTGGAAAAACTAACGATTAGAGAAATATTTTAATATATGTTTGAAGAATATCCGGTTTTCAAAATTTGTTTGGGTTGGGGTAATCCCGAACGACCGTTCGCAACACCCTGTTTCCATGGCAACCAGTATCGGCGTGACCAATTAAGATGATCAATTTGAAACACTTACTGAGCTTTTCAATACGTATGATTGTTATTTTATTTATGCTACAAGAAACAGAAAATGACAGTTTGCCCCATTACGGACTTGCTATTGAAAAACCACGTTCGAGATTGCCCATGACCGTGGGGTAATCCCGAACATCGGCAGGTTTTTGTTTGGATCATATCTTCTTTTATATTAAGTTTTAGTACGTAAAATCATGTGTCTAGGTAGGGTAATACCTCCACTTTGTATTGGTAAGATTATCCTTGGTAAACCTTGCTTTACTGTCAACTTATACACTCTTAGAAAGAAAGTATCAAATATGAGACAAAAAGGATCAATTTTGATCCTTTTTAGGTATCAAATATGAGCTTATCCTTTAAGGATCAAAGTGATCCCAAAAAAAGGATCAAACATTTTGATCCGAAAAAGGATCAAATATTTCTTATAAAAAAGACCTGCAAAAAACATCACACTGAAGTGACGCTAGCAGGGTTTGAACCCACGCCGCACTCATACCTGCTGGTAATTACGAGTCCAACGATCTAACCACTCGACCACGCCGGACTGTGTGATGATATCAACGTATTTATATATGTTACACCATTGTATACATTCCCCGCTGTGTAGTGGATATTGGGTTGTACTCAAATATGAAACAAAAGATACGTTGGATCCACACGCGGTATCAAATATGAGCTCATCCTTTCTGTATCAAAGTAAACCAGAAATACGGATCAAAACTTTGATATTGTAATCAAAAAGGATAAAAATAAAATGATCCTAAAAAAGGATCAAAAATGATCCTTGTGAATTTGATCCATTTGTATATATTGATCGACAAAAGGATCAAAATTGATCCTTAAAGGATCAAAAGTGATCCTTAAAGGATCAAAATAAAATGATCCCGAAAAAGGATCAAAAATTTGATCCCGGCCTTCTAAGAGTGTAGGCTCCAATGTAAAGGTGTTCGGGATTACCCCACTTTCCCCTAACCCCCAATCGTATGTAAACATTATACAAGAAAACCCTACCTCATGAGCTCCCCTCTGCAACTATATACTAAACATTATCAAACAAAGTCTAAAAAAGTCAACTACAAGGTTAAATGTGACACTTTGATTGGGATGTATACATGGAAATGCTTTTTAGTAATTTTCAGAGATTTATATGCATTTATATTTTACAGAACTTAACAGAAGGGAGCTATTGGAGTTAGGGTTTTCTTGTACTGGTGTATTCAATTGTATATGCAATCTGCTCTTATAGCTTCTAAAACAACATAACACTAAATGTTTATATAAGTGATCAAAACTTAAAGGGACTAGCCTAGATTCCACCTAGAATTAAATATTTATGAAAATGCTCTAAACAAAGCTTAAAAGTATAGCAAAATCCAAAAAAGTGCAAAAATTTACACACAAATGGCTCAAATTGAGAGAGAATTAATTTGCAACATATCATTCTTTGATGGTGGTGTGTTTCCTAAATCCTAATTTTTGTACCTCAGATGGATTTACTAGATTAAGGATCAAACAAAGCTCATGGAAATAATTTAAAACATATTAAAATATTATATTGGGGGGGGGGGGCCACTTGCTGTTGTACACATGCGTGAAAAAAAAAACACGGAAAAAGGGGGGTATTTTTGTCAAGAGGCACGGTCCGTACGTTTCGTGTTTAGGGGTCAGAAAACACTGATTTTCAACAAAAAGGGGTATATTTTCAGAATCGAATCAAACATGTTTGGGGGTAATTTTGTGGACTTTAAAAAAAAAGATAAATTTCATCACCTTATTTTTTAAAGTGGTGGTTTCCCAACAACATTTCCGCTTGAATTTTAACATAGTTCCAACAGAAAATATATTCTTTTCGGTCATGCAAGCGGTTCTATGATCTCATGTTATTTTGATCTGTCAGTGACCATCCATCTCGGTCGTAGACATGGTAGCGTCAAGTGTTACATAGCGAGATTAATTATGTGCAAAGCATCGAGACAGGCATCGAGAGTCCCTCGATTGAGAAAACAGGTGATCGGTGTTTGACAGTTCTCGAAAGGACCCGAGGAAATTTGCTAAGTTATGTATCTTAAGTCTTTTCAGGGCACAGGCTTTAAACTTGTTTAGGGGTGATGGAAGATTTAAACATTTTTCACAACACAAAAGTTGAAAACATACCTCGGAATTTTCAAACGAGATCCTTCGTTTTTCATCAGCGAGAGGTATGTTTTCAACTTTTGTGTAGTGAAAAAGGTTTAAATCTTCCATCATGTTATACCAACACAGATGAACTTTCATGAACGTTTGTTTAGGGGTGTTTATTTAGAAAAACTTGTTAAGGGGCTAAAATGAAAGAATATATATATTTATAGTGTACTCTCCTTTTTATTTAGTTAGAAAAGAGGAGAGGTTTTTGTCATATCAAAATCATGAATTGCACCTTTAAGGGTAATTTTTATCAAAAAGGACAGCCATTTTTAGAGGATTTTTTTCTGAAAAATAGGTTTATTTTTAATGTTTACGAATGTTTTTGATCAAAAATGGGACTTGTGTTTAAGGATTTCTTGTAAAAAAAGTGACCCATTAGAGCGGGACATCCCTGTTCGGTCCAATATGTGAGTACCCTCGGGCTCTAATGTTGTCGGTAACTGTCATCAGACCAAGTTTGATCATACCAGGAGCAACATCACTGGCGTGCCCAGGATTTTTCCTTGGGGGGGGG
>JXSR01S074361.1:903-18161 GCA_000969725.1 Ophiothrix spiculata | reverse complement strand
AAAAGTTTCATTTTTACTGGAATGAGCCTTTGGGGAAAATCGCAATTGATTCCAAAATCAGAACTATGTCAGAAAGGGCATATCAGGAATCTATCTATGTGTTCTAAGTAGTTCCACTTGTTTGTTTTTTTCAAGTTTTTAACCCCAATACATTTGTTTATAACCATAATACCATGTATTTCTTATCCTATCAAACACACATCTTCTTCCATATAACAAAAGCTAAATCTACTAATAAGGATAAATTATCAAAGTATGAAATCCTACAAGAAGCGGACAACGAGGAACTTGACTCTCTTCTAGGTGAACTGGATGGTAAATTGGACCTTGATTTCTATTTGATTTGTATTTTGGTAGTTGTGTTCACTTTGTATCTAGTGTTGGTGAAAGTTTCCAGACTCCTTTCCTTCCTTCTTCAGATTCTGCTTTTTCCTAGTTGCTGTTGTATTAAACCATATTCTTTTATAATCTCACACAACTTTTGTGTGTCTAGAGGTCCAGCTATGTCATAAACAGGCATCGCTTGACGTCGACTGATACACATTCTCTTGATTGTAGCATGTAATGGTGTCTATAAAAGCCATTTTGGGCAAGGTGCGCGATTATTGTGTCTATAGCCATTTTGGGCGAGGTGCACGGTCATCGTGTCTATAGCCACTTCCAAAATAAAAATGAAAAAGTCAAATTTTCGTTTTTTGACCTAAAAGGCATCCATGCATAAGTGTTTAACTACACCTCAAGTATTGAAGGTCAAATATGCAGTGAAGTACAATTAATCACTGTAAACTGATCACATTTTCCCATCATATACTACAGCAATTTTACAATCAATTTGCAGGTATTTTTTATTGCCAGATTTTCAGTTAACTGTCTTGTATTTTAATCTTTAAATGGAGAATGGAAAAGGAAAGTGTGACATACTATATATGTGATGGCTCACCCCGAAAGGGGGGGGGGGCGCTTTGCAGATGATACCAATTTTGATTTTATCATTTCATCTGTTACTGCATTTTCTAAGCTTTAAAATGACACCTTGCTTGTTGAAATTGATCAAGGCGCTCAAATTTTACAACAGAAAATCTGCTGGAAATTCTTATATCTTTAAATTTTTTTACTGCCTTTTTTCATCAGTTTCTCAAAAAGTGTTCTGTCGCAATGTCCCCCTTTACGGGGCGAGTCATCACATATGTGATGGCTCACCCCGAAAGGGGGGGGGGGGCTTTGCAGATGATATCAATTTTGATTTTATCATTTCATCTGTTACTGCATTTTCTAAGCTTTAAAATGACACCTTGCTTGTTGAAATTGATCAAGGCGCTTAAATTTTACAACAGAAAATATGCTGGAATTTCTTATTATTTTCTTTATTTTTTGCTGCCTTTTTTCATCAATTTCTCGAAAAGTGTTCTGTCGCAAAGTCCCCCTTTTTGGGGTTAGTCATCACATATCATTCGAAAGCTGAGATTATAGATGTGCTATAATGTCAATTTTGAAATTTGTGACTGTCTGCTCATTTTGCCAGAACGTCCCTCATTTGTAGCTGGTTCCCAAGGGGCTACTGGGCACTGACTGCTTTTGGTTATAGTCAATGCACTATATTGTGAAAATTTAAGACTAGTTAAATTATGTGTTTATCACAACCACTTCTGTAGTCTAGACCTGTGTTTCCGCTAAGGCCGTATGGCGCGCCATTGGCGCAAGAGCGGAGAAAATTGGCGCAAAGAGTTTCTGAAAATGTGTTAGAAAGATATTTTTCTAGCTTTATTAAGCCAGTTTTCAGTCATAGCTCATGATTTTGGCTCATGCACATCTTAAACTTTGTCAAACTTGCTCAAATTGGCGCAAGCTCAAAAACCTTGGCGGAAACACTGGTCTAGACTAATCTATCTTGGTGTTTTTGTTTCCTAACCTACCTTTATCTGACTGGATTGAATTTGGCTATCTTTGGGGTGATTCCAAAGAAACGCTTTCAATGGCCACAGAACCTAGCATAAACATTATCTCCATGAGTTTGTTGTTGATAATTGTGCTCACTGGTGGGATCAAGACATGCAGGTGTTTAAAGATTAACATAATTGCCAAAATACTGAATAAAGTTCATGTAACATTCAGTAATGTTTGTGACATCGCACGGAAATTGTTTTTTGCTCCAGATGACTTCAACGTAAATATTCTCTGACATGTTAACAAATTTTTTATTGTGCTTTTCACAGATGATGGGTAACATATTTATAAATATTTCATAAACTGGTAGGAAATTCTATTGTCAGGATTTCTTTTAATGCAATGTTTTGTTTGGTAACGTTTGTGACATTTTGGTGTAACTTTTTGGTAATGTTTGTGACATTTTTGAATTAATACATGTGCTCATTCATGCACGAATAGAACATTTTTAAAATTTCTGATTAGAAAATACATTTCATGTACCAAGTAACAAATGTATGACTGAAAAACCTGCTTATGGGGTCGAATAAAAAAGCTGATTTTTTGCTTGAAGTCAAAAAAAGTTTCATTTTTACTGGAATGAGCCTTTGGGGAAAATCGCAATTGATTCCAAAATCAGAACTATGTCAGAAAGGGCATATCAGGAATCTATCCTTTCTAATCTAATGTGATCTTTGATATTTCTTCCTTGGTTTGTGTTTAACTAATATACAGCTTGCTTCTATTGGAAAAGATTTATCACCTTTATTTGAAAAAGAAGTGGTAAAATGGTGTAAAATGCACCCAATAGAAACAGACCTGCCGTCTTTTTCTGAAAAATAAAATTATGATGATCTTCTTTTAGAAGTATATGATAGATAAATACTGATAAATGTTCAATATATGAAATAGCAATGTCATTTTTTCTGTAAAGTTGCTAGAATAGAAACATCACATTCTCCATTATTTCACTATTTTGCAGGCGAAAGCATTTACCAAATAATTTATGCTACTCAATAGAAACACGCTGATAATCTATCATTTGTGTGAAATTAACTGTATGTGAACAACATTATTATGTTGCAGTCAGATAGTCGGAATCCTGACCACTGAGGAGAATTGGAGAACACGAGTTCTATTTTCATTTCAGGGAAAATAGTTCTCCATATCCTCAAATCCACCAGAGAGACCAATGGATTTCACAAAGATTGCAAAATAAGATTGAGATTTATTTTGTGATCATATATGGCATGAGGTAAAACATGGAAATAGTAGATTAAGTAGCTTATCTACTATTTACATGAGGTGAAACTAGGATAGTAGTTTATTTCTCTTTAAACAGTACATAACTCCTTTGCAGCCCGGGGGTGGGAGGAGAGTACTCAAATATGGTTTTGGTAGGAATTTGAAGCTGGGAAATTTGAAGTACCACCCATGTATATACCAATTTTCAAGAAAAAGGGACTATGTATCATCCATGTATCAAATGCCCAAATTTTGAGTGAAATTTATAAAAGATAGGTCCGGTCAAGCACACGTCAAGAGATGGCGCCCTTCATTTCAAAAACTGTTTGCCCACTTGTGACATCACAAGTAGCCACTGCTCATTTTCCCATAGAAAACAATGCAAAATTTTATACCATTTTAGCTTAAATGAGCCTCTCTTTCATGACTTCTAGTTGAATAGATGTTGTTTATTGGTCATTTCCAAACACAACCCTGTATTCGTTTCATTTCGTAACAGGATTTAAAAGGGATAAATTTTGAAATAAAACATTTCCCCATAGACATACACACGTAAGAAGTCTGCTGAATTCTGCAGACTTACCATTGTAAAATCTGGCCATGATCATACGGTTTTTGGCAATTTTGCAAAATCTTCTTTTTGCTCTAACTTTAAAAGTACTTAACCTAGAAAGTTGGTTGAACCACCATTTTGTTGCAAATTTTGTCAGCTTTAATGTAAATCCACTTTTAAGAAAATATTTACATTTTCTAAATTTTATGAACATGCCTATAAAAGAATCAAAAGTTTCTGCAAAAATTTACACTAATTTTGCATGAATTTCCTGGTTTTTGTTTGAAGTTTCAAGAAAAAAAATTGCGCCATTTTGGCACAAATTTTATTAATATTGAAAAACAGACCCATCAAAATACCATATTTTGCAAAGAAATAGAACCCATTGGCATACCAGACAGCCTGATTTTCTACCCAAGTTTGTGGCATATCCCCATAATCACTTTTGTACTAAACACCCCCCTTGCAGGTACGTTTTTATTTTTGAAATATTGAAACCATTTTAAATCAAGTGACCAATTTCCGACTATTCAATAAAAATTATATGTTAACATAATCTTGAATATTTGACTCCTTCTCATCAAGATGTAATAAAAGCACCTACCTCAAAAGGATATAATAAGCTGCCAACACAGCCATCCTCTGATACAGACTCTCCTTTAGACGCATCTGATCTATCATGTGCACCACACGACTCAGTGGCAGTGGAGATGAGAGGTGACAACCAAAGGGTTGTTGAAGAGCTTGTCAAGCGCAGCCTGAGAGTTACTGGGATGACATGTGCATCATGTGTCAATACAATCGAGAAACATCTGGCAAAGCAAAGAGGTAGGTGGATGATTTTTTAAGTACCACCCATAGCAAACTAGAGCAGCTTTCCAGGAAACCTGCAGGAGGTCTCCTGGACAGTGGCGTTCCCAGTATGGAGCAAGGGGCTGCCCCCCCCCCCCCTGACAAAAAATCGAGCGGGAAATCGGGACAGCAAGCGGGAAAAATCAGGAAGAACAAGAAAAATGAGAGAGCAGCTGCAAGACCGCTTGACAGGAAACATGTGGTAAAGCAGAAAATCGTGTCAAAAGATGTGCAAAAATTGCTTAAAACCTTTTTTGGGGGGGGGGGCTGTACGAAAATGGGGTTTTTTTGTCGGGAAAAGTTAGGAAGAAGTGTGCAAATGCCGGGGGGGGGGGGGGAATTGGGAAAAATCTGGAAGAAATGTCTTTGCTCCCCCTGACCAAAAAGTCTGGCTACGCCACTCCTCCTGGATACCTAATTTGCATGTGAAAAATCCAGACCACCTCCTGGATGTCTCCCGGAACATGACTGATCCAGGATTTGCTAGATACTCTGGGAGACTACTTGCTGGATTTGCTGGATACTCTCTGGGATACCTCCTGGTGGTCTCCATGAGGTCTTCTGGATTTTTCACATGCAAATTAGGTATCCAGGAGACCTCCATATCTCCTGGAAGTGTTCTGGAAAGTTCTTTTTGCTATTGGCACTACCCATTTAACCAGAGGTGAAATATCAGTTCATAACACAATTGTGAACAGTGTTTCTTATGATAAGGTTTGGTGAAATATTATTGATCAAATGCTCAATCAATCTATCTATCAATCAATCAGTCAATTAATGATGGGTAAAGAAAAAGAAATATGGTGCTTTATTCATCATGAGACCAATGCAAAATATCATACTTTGCTCCTTATCCCATCAAATAAATGGATTAACAATATCCTCTTATCCATTCCTTATTAAATCTTTCTGTAGGTATTGAATCAGCAGTTGTGTCACTCATGGCCCAGCAAGCAGATGTGACCTTTGACCCTCGGGTTATATCGCCAGGTCAAATCAAAATGCTTATTGAAGACATGGGATATGATGCAGAGCTTCTTGAACAGAATGGTGGTAAAGATGAAGAAACACTCAATCTCATAGTAAGTATACTCCTAAATCTAAAGATGAATAAGTGAATAAGCTTTGCTATCATTCCATCATGGTAGAAAATCTCCTGAAATATATTGATGGGTACTTATCAGTGTTCTCGCAAAGGTTTTTTGAGTTTGCACCAATTCGAGCAATTTTAACAAAGGTGAAGAGGTGCTTCCACCAAAATCATGACCTAAGGCTGAAAATTGACCAAATAAAGCAAGGAAAAGAATCTTTCTTACACATTTTTAGGAACCTGTTTCGCCAATTTTTCCAAGCTCCTGCGGAAATGCCATGCCATATGACCTTAGCAGGAACACTGGTTCTTATAGAAATCCAAGACTTGATTCTGGTTGGTATGAGAAATGTAATTATTGAAGATAAGTACACAAAAATGGTTTTTTAACTTTTCATTTTTCTCTCTTGGATCTCATGAAATATTAATGGGTACTTTAAGCATTATCCAGGACTTGGTTGTATACGATTTAAATTAGAAATTGACTATGATTGAAAATATAAATAAATAGGATTAACTTTTATCATTTTTTCTCCTGGATTTCAGATTACTGGTATGACATGTGCATCTTGTGTAGCAACGATTGAGTCTCTTGTCAAAGCTCTTCCAGGTGTCATTCATGCTGCCGTTGCCTTGGCAACTAGTAGTGGGACTTTCAAATATAAAACATCTGAGATGGGACCAAGACAGATTATTGAAGCCATTGATGTAAGTGATCAATATATTGTGTCCTTTATGGTGTTGTTGCCTTGGTAACTAGTATTGGAACTTTCAAACATAAGACATTTGGAACTTTCAAACATAAAACATGGTGTTGATTTCTTTGTGATGGGAAATGATAATGGTCAGCATTTGTAAACTATGGAAATGGAACAAAATGAATGTCAAGAAATATTAAGAGTCTTACAATATTTTTGTAACTTGAAACAATACCGAGTGAGTCAATAAAAGTGCAATAGTTGAAATGGTGCCATATTTAAAGAAAATGATAAATACTAAACCAATAACTATTGTTTCTAAGTAGATCATAAATTTACCTTTAGAAGGTAGAAAGAATTGGGATAATTGATAAAGGCGTTCCAAAGATACGCTTATTTTATTATTAAAGTGGGTGTTGTAAAATAATTTCTGTCAAACTAGCTATGATCATGTGTCTAATAAGGATTGAATGTGACACTGCTTTTCTATTACTTTTCTCTGACCGTGAAGACTTTTGGGGGTCTTTAGAAGTGTCATTTGGTTTTGTTGAACATTATCATGTGTAAAATAAAAGTGACTTAAGTCCAGCTCTTCCCCTCCATGAAGTTTGATACACCTCTTGGCCCTTGTCTCCGTTTGTTGTACGTTTTACCTATCTTTGTGATTTTGCAACTGAGAAAGAACTTTAAAAAATGACTATGGAGGACTCTTATCAGTAAATTCTCTAGGCTGTACTCATTCAGCAAAGGTCCAATAAAGATGGAGATCTGAAATTCTGACTGATCTATCAATATGTTGTCCCAATCAATTCCACCATTCGATTGCCAAACAACTCTCGAAGGCAATTTGCAAACACCTAAGAGGTGTATCAAGCTTCGTGAAGGCAATGAAGATGGAAGAGCTTGACATTAATGAGTTTTATTTTATATATGATATGTTTTACAAACCAAATGACACTTTAAATGTCCATTAAAGTCTTTCAGGGTCAGCAAATAATAATAGAAAGGCATTGTCACATTTAAACCTTATGAGACACATGATCAATATGTTCGCCAGTTGGACAGAAATGATTTTATACCACCCTCTTAAAATGAGCATATCTATGGAAAGCCTGTATCAATTATCCTCATTCTTCAACATTCTAAGGGTAAATCCATGATGTACTTAAGAAACAAAAGTTATTTGTTTAGTATTTATCTTGTTTTGTAAATATGGCGCCCATTTTAACTATTGCACTTTTATTGACTCACTCGGTATTATTTCAATTCCACTTACAATCATGGCGAACTCTTTTTCAAAACTTCTGATTGTATGTTTAGGATGCAGGATTTGAATGTGAACTCAACCTACAACAGAACCAGTCTTTGGCAGCACTCCATCAACAAAAAGCTATTAGAAAGTAAGTTGGACCTCATATGTTGCTGGTTATAATGGAAGCATATACTCTATAAACCTGGAAGTATGCAACAAGCAGCCGAATAAGGTTATAAACCATAGGAGGAAGTAAATTAGTCTCTATTTTTTGAATCATAAAGACATACCAATTCTTGCTGAATATTCAAATGTTCAATGCTTGTCCATGTGGTAGCAGCAAAATTAGCCAAAAATAATACTGAAACCATAATCAATTTACATACAAAAATATTGATACGCAGTGATTTGGTCTTAATCAATCCTAATCAATCATTACTAGTCTCTTACACAATACAAAACCATCAATTCACAATGTTGTAGAATACAAGTGATGTGCTATGTCGTAACAGACTCTGCTTGTTTGTTGCATACTTCAAGGTTTATAGAGTGTAGATATAGAGGGGAGATACCAAACTGTGTGTATTCCCATGTGTAATAGCATTTTCAGCCATGGGACTCAGATTTGGGGTAGGTACACTGGAATCCAAACAAAATCAACTTGGACTGCAGAAATTTGGTTGTGCATAGACAGGACTTTTCAAATACTACTTTAGGAGAACAGTACGCAAAAATGAACGCAAAGATGAGTGCCCATGTTTTTAATAAATTTGTGCATTATAAAAAGATGCTATGTATGATAAATCCAAATACCCATATTTGATCCCCATGCTGAAATAAAAGTGGTGCAAGTGTGTTTTCTCTCCTCAAAATCTATTGTTTTACCTCATATTTCGTCATGTGAATTAAAGAAAGTCGTATCTGCAATAGCTGCCATTTGTCATAAATTTGGATTCCACACTGTATAATCTCCAGTCTTGGGTCAGTGGTTCTTGAAATGGTTTTTCAGGTGACACAGTCACCTGAAGAACCATTTCAAGAGCCACTGACATATGGCAGGGAAATTTTGAGCAATTTTTCACACTTTATAGTGATGAGATGATAAATAAAAACAGCCGTTGCAGATACGACTTTCTTGCACTCACATGACGATATGTTGCGAGGTAGGTTTTGATCATTTCCTGGACATGAACTCAATAACAGGCATGAAAATTATTAGCCTCTCAGCTGATTTCAGCATTTTTTATTTTTGAAATTGTGGCATTTTCTTGTTAAATCAGCCTATTTTTAAGCAATTTAGTGCAAATTTTGATGCTTTCACATTTTTTTCAAGTCAATTTTCATACTTGCAAATAAGTTAAGCTTGGTATGTCCAGTTAAGTAATCCTGTGTTATGTTATTGTAATATAACAATCAACTGATAAAGGAAATGATGGTGCAACAAGGTGGGACAGTCATAATTTCTTTGACATATCCCTGGTAGAAATCGAGTACAATTCTAGTATAAATCGAGTATAATTCTAGTACAAGATTGGAATGTGCACATTTGGAACATCATTTGAGTACACTTTAAGTATAAATAGAATTGTACTTAAAGTGTACTCGACTGATGTTCCAAATGTGACACATTCCAATCTTTTACTAGAATTGTACTTGATTTTCTCCAGGGATGCTAGAATGACAACAGCTTGCAAGTTATATACCCCCGGGTATATACCCTATGTATGTTCAGCACCTACTGGGATAAATAATTAGGTTGACAGAGAAAGTAGCTTTCTTTCATTCAAAGGTGATAGAAAATTAAGGTTTCTGTCGACACTGTTTTTTAATGTTGATATGTCGCAATAATTTGTTCTCGACGTAAATTTGATATCAAAGAGTTGTTTTTAGGGAAAAGAAAATTATTTGGATAAGCTTAAGGATCCGTTTTA
Organism: Ophiothrix spiculata; assembly: GCA_000969725.1. Classification (NCBI taxonomy): domain Eukaryota; kingdom Metazoa; phylum Echinodermata; class Ophiuroidea; order Amphilepidida; family Ophiotrichidae; genus Ophiothrix; species Ophiothrix spiculata. The sequence continues at coordinate 8,617 of JXSR01S074361.1, read as the reverse complement.
GACTTGGACTTGCCTACAATATAGTAATTTGCTAGTTCTTTCTGCGCACGACAATGTGGATGATGTAAAATTGATATTTATATATAACTTTTTTGTTGTAAACCATCATAATAACTTTAGAAACAGGTGTAAATGACGAACAAATAATAAGTATTAAATTATTTGTGCAAACTTTGAAACTCAACTGCCAATAAACAACCATAAATTGACAATATAACAAAAGTTGTTATGAAATTTTACTTGCCCAGTTTGTTGACAAATGATATTTCATATCAACATGTCCAGATATACATAATGTCGACACAAATGTCAACAAGGCATGTCGACAGAAACCTTTTAGGAAATACAATCCCCATGCTGCTGCATCAATTTCAAAGTTGACCAACTGACTCAAAACTAAGCTTGTAAGCATTTTAATGACCTGCTGCATGGTAAAATGATAATGATGTTAGCAATTTTACCCCATATGTTGTGGGAAGTTCAACTTTTGCTAACTAATATCATCTTTGTCTGACTTTCAATTTCATCTTGTGTTAAATTTCTCTATTTTTCTTCAGATGGAGACAGACTTTCATCATCAACCTGTGCTTTGGTCTCCCTGTAATCTTCATCATGTTGTACTACATGATAAGACATCACACGGACCCCACCTTCCATGATATTATGCTAGTTCCTGGGCTGTCTCTCGAAGTCTTGTTGTTCTGGATTCTGTCCACAGTTGTTCAAGTGAGTACTTTTGAAACTGATCTTGTGTGAAAATCATGTCATAAATTCCATGTCAAAAGTTTTTCTGATAATTACTACAGTAAGGGCCAAATTATAGTTTTTTTGAGCTACCAAATATTTGGTGTAACAAGTCTTTGTTATCTTATAATCTAGTAATATAATTCCAATGCACCTTCTAATCAATAACGGATAATTGGTGTTCAAATTACCAAACATTCTCACCAAATTTGTTTGGTGATAATGTTTGGTGATTTATAGTAAAAAACCCAATAAGTATACTGTTTTGAAAGGGAATATCACAAGTATCTATAACATTAGAATTTTGGCTAAAAATTATTTTTGTTTGCAAATGTTTTATTTAAAAAGTATTATATCATGATTACAGTGATTTGAACCGTGCAATAGTGTGTACTAATACAGGGAATGAAACAAACCTGTGTGATATCATGAATGATATAAAACAAATATTGAATGCCTATGCACTTGCAATATAGTACAAAGTATATCATTCGGTCAAATTTGGACTGATCCATTTCACTCGGCAGTGGCTACGCCTCGTGAAATAGAAAAGTCAAAATTTGACCTTGTGATATATTTTGTACTATTGCACTCTCAGGCATTCAAAATGTGTATACTATACCCCCCCCCCCCCTCGCTAATAACCCAAAATCGCAAAATTAATTTGCCGCTAATGTTAATAATGTATAATGATTTCAATGGCTTGCTGATGCAATTAGTGAAATTAAAATGCCGCCAAAAAAACCCAGATTCAGAAATTTGCAAAATTGACTTTCTGCAAATATTTCTTGTTTTACAGTGCTCAATTACTGAAAGTGTTTTATTTCCTCATTTATTTTCAACAGTTTGTTGGCGGTCGTTTCTTCTATGTCCAAGCATACAAAGCAATCAAGCATGGCAACACTAACATGGACGTCCTGATTATGATGGCTACCACCATTGCTTATTTCTACTCTGTTGGCATAGTGATCTTTGCCATGGCAACCAAGCAAGAAAAGAGTCCCATGACTTTCTTTGACACGCCTCCTATGCTGCTTATGTTTGTGTCGTTAGGGAGATTTCTTGAACATATTGCAAAGGTGAGATATATTTGCTGTAACAACACTGAATGCAAGACAAAATGTGACTGTCAATTCCGAACCAGCTGTAAATGCAGCCTCTTGTCATTTTCCCTTTTTAAGATGTTTGCAAAGACCATATATTATAAGAATTTAAATGACACTTCAATGTACTTCACTTAGAAGTCAAGCTATGGTCCGTCTAAGATAATTTGTCAGGGAGTAATATGTATAGCTGAGATAAACACATTCAAAGATCAGTAAGCCCTATATTTTCTGTTGATTGTCCTCAAAATATACAGATATTCATTCGACGCTGCTTAATCAGAATCCTCTTAAAAGCGTCATCAACTAACTGTATTTCATATTTCAGCTATATATAAAACTTTGCTGGTGTTTTGAAGTAATACAAAGATTGTGAATCTGTCAAAAAATCTAATTTTGGCAAATTACAACCTTGACATGTATTTTCACCTGTAGCGCAAAATGAAGTTTCTATATTTACGGTTCATTTGAGATGAACGATTACAAATGTTCTTTAGAAATAAGTTGAATCAGGGAATTTAAATAAATTATTTTGGAAACTGTTACTCATGATGAAAAGTGCACCACGTGCACACTGTGCAGGTAATTTCTACAATTGGCTTATTGCAGAATTAAGTTCTGTCATATCACACTTTTTTCAAGATACGATGTTATATAGAAAATCTTTCAAACATGTTTGGCGTCCATAATTAGTACTCCCTTTACATTCTTGCCCTTGTGACCTGAACTCAAAGTGCCATTTTTGTCTGTTCATGAAAGCTCATTTGTGTTGGTATATTATGATGGAAAAATTAAACTATGGATCACAACACATACAACTGAAAACATACCTCAGAATTTTGAAAACGAAATCCTTTGTTTTTTCATCAGCGAGATGAGACTGTCTCAGATCTCAGACAGTGTGAAAATACTTGACAGGAATCTCAGATACTTCCAAAGAGGTGTTAAGGAGGCTACCTACAGCCACACTGAACCGAGACGGTGGAAGACATAAAATCCTGGGAGTCTTCAAGTCTGTACTCAGTCAAGTATTCAAAGGTCACGATCTGAGACATCTCGCTCGTGCAAAAACAAAGGATCTTGTTTGAAAATTCCAAAGTATGTTTTCACTTCTGCATGTTGTGATCTGTAGTTTAAATTTTCCATCATGCCAGTTTTGTCTGTTGGCTGAATATAGAAGTGACAAAGCCAGTGTTCTTGCTAAGGCCGTATGGCACGCCATTGGCGCAAGAGCCCAGAAAATTGATGCACACTGGCGCAATAGGTTTTTTTAAATGTGTAAAAAAGATTCTTTTCCTGGCTTTATTTGACCAATTTTCAGCATCAGCTCGTGATTTTGGCATAAGCACCTCAACTTTGTCAAAATTGCTTGAATTGGCGCAAGCTCAAAAACCATAGCGGAAACACTGGACATTGCTGATAAAATTTAAACCGTATTCACACATACTGGTGTGATAGGCATATAATCCGTCTGGATGCGACAGAACCAATCAAAGGATGCATGTAATGCTCAAGTTTGAAAACTTGTAAACACTCTATCCATATTTTTATTGATTTGATTTGGCCCTCAAGTAAGAAAGTGAACATCACTTTGTGATCCTAGTACCTTCCTGCCCTCGGGCAAAATGAAGTGATCATATATGTGGACTGTTGCAGCAAAAGGGAGCACTTGTTGGCTTCTACATTTTGCTCATCGTAGCATATCCAATGACATCAAAATCAATAGTTGCCAAGTGACTTATTCACGCTTGTTGCAATTTGAACCACGATCAAAATGATCACAACACATACTCAATGGATAGCCAACTGAGGGTGAACAAAGCATAAACCAGTAACCAGGATATGATGTTTTAACTTTGTCAGGGAATACATCAGATATGCTACTATGAGCAATATGTACAAGCCTACAAGTCCATATGATTATGAAAATATATGGATGAACCAAATAAATCATTGAAATCTGCTTGAGTAAGTGAGTAGCTCAATGAAAATAAAAAACTCCCTTTTACATCCCATTACTATTTATAGTGTTTGCTAAACTAATGCATAGGCCTAATGATTATTTTGGCCATTTTAATCCTTGCTTTTATATATATTTGTTATTATTACTATTAAATTTGTATGTGGAATATATATTGTTAAATCTGTTTGTAATGTATTTTTATGTAGCGGGCCCTTATGGAAAGCAGTACTTGGAACACTGATAACACACAGAAAATGTTTGTCCCTCATAACAAGAGGATCTGACATGTATAACTCTTGTGTCCTGTTTAAAGTGAATCATGCTAGACCCTCTTTGAGTGTCATCTGAGGGACAAATTTTTTTCTGTGTGAAGGCTACCCTGTTTAAGGGGTTTTCTCAGAGATGCAAATTCTCCATTGATTTTTCTTTAAAATTTAGTATTTGGTAGATTTATTTGTGCTAATAACGAATCTAAAATAAAAAATATAGGTCACCGTGCTCGTTTTTGAGATACAGCCATTTCAAATAGTACATATTTCCCCCAAAATGAACTTGATTTACCACATTAAGTATAGGGAAAGCTCTAAAAAGTCGATCATTATGTGCTTGTAAAATAGTAAATGCTCCATTTATTTTTTTAATTTTTACATATGTTAAAGCACTTTTTGCGCTCTTCAAAATAGTGAAATAAAAAAAATAAGGTCACCGTGTTAGTTTTAAAGAAAAATGTCAAAAACTGTAATTTTTTGAATACAATTTGATTGCTTTGATGGCACATCTGCGTTTGCATAATATCCCGCGTATATTTTACGCACCGATGCGGCGCATGATTAACCAAACAGGTTAGTAAAGCACGCGTTCAGTGTGCATTGAAATTTGCGCACGCAAAACGGATGCAAACATTTTTTTATTTTTTACTATTTATAAAAAATCTTTATCCCGCAGTCGTAAGCAACTGCATCTCTGAGAAAACCCCTTAAAGATGTTAATAAGTGAATAACTAAAATTGTGATTCATTCATTTTTTTAAACATTGACATTTCCAGGCCAAAACTTCTGAAGCATTGTCCAAGCTGATGTCTCTACAGCCTGCTGAAGCTACACTTGTTACCCTGAGTGAAGATCATCAAGTCCTATCACAGAAGACCATTAGTGTAGAACTTGTCCACAGAGGAGACTTTCTCAAGGTCTGTCAATTCTTATTTCAGCTGTCACCAGTTACCTAGCTCAGTTCTTTTGTTATATGAGTGCAAGAAAGTCATATCTGCAATAGCTGCCATTTGTCATAAATTTGGATTGCACACTGTATATCACCAGTCTTGGGTCAGGGGCTCTTGAAATGGTTCTTCAGGTGACACCGTCACCTGAAGAACCATTTCAAGAACCACTGACATAAGACAGTGATATTTTGAGGGATTTTTCACATTCTTGTGACAAGATGTAAAATAAATATAACTTTGGGCAGCCATTGCAGATACGACTTTCTTGCACTCACATGACGATTTGTGTTCACTATGTGCATGTGTGATCTTTTCCCTCAAAATGAGACTCTACTGGGCACATGCTCAAAAATTTTGACAACCTCTAAATGACTACAGACGACTACAAACAGCGTTGAAAAAACAAACAATTGAAGGTTGTGGTGGCCAACGATATCTGAATGAAATCGCAGCTAATTTTATGTCATCGGGATGGGCGTAACTGGGTATTCTAACTGGGTAAACACTCGTGTTACCAAAAATGTTAAACCTGGACAGGTCTCGAGACTTGCAATATAGGGTATCAAAATCGACCTGGTGCTCTGCAAGTCTCACATAGGGTAGACTTGCTCCAAGTCTCTGTTGTTCTTTATTCTCTCAAGCTTGAACAGTTTTCTCTGAAAGGTAAATTCCAACTCTCCATGCTTCAACATGTAGGCCTAATACACCAATTCTCAGGTACATGGGCAAGCCCGTAGCCAGGGGGTGTTAAACCGTATGGACAACCCGGGCATGCACCCCTGGCGAATTTGACAAAGTGTAAAAGAACTTGAGGTCCTCAAAAAGTACAAGAAGATCCACAAAAATAACTACTATCACCCAATCCCACCTCACCCCAGATTTTTTTAGAGGCAAGGAAATCATTGGAAATAAACATGTTACCTCCATAGGCCTATATTGTTCTCTTTTGAAAATCCTGCACTTCTCCTTAAACAAAAATCCTGATTGTTTTGTGGGTCTATACTAAGTGGTCAACTACACCAACCCCAAAATAGTTCAGAGGAATGAAAAATAAACTTGGTAAACAATCAATGAAAAATTGAAAAACAAATTTTCAATGTAAAATTATTTCAGAATGTCAATATTATTATAACATGATAAACCATTCAGAAAGAGTGACCCTAGGCAATTTCCACAAACAGTCAAGTTTGCTCAAGTTCATTAGACCCAGTCCAGTTTTACCTTGGCCTGAGATCACTACTCCCTGAGATACCCTAGAGCCATTGAATGTGTTGGTTACAGTTTTTCTAATCAGTTTGATTCCAACATAAACTAACATCAGAGGGAGGTATGCCATCAGGCTGTGCCATGAACATTGGGAGTAGGAATTATTAAAATAATGCTCTACACAAATCATAGATTTTGGCAGGGATATGGAAGTAATGTCCACAGCCTGACGCCTTGGAGCAAGGCTACACATAGGGTATCAAATTTTACTTTTAGGTCTCTGATAGGATATCAAACTGAGAAAGAATGGTTGGAATGTTGAATTAACGATAATGGTGCCAATAAATTGCCAATAAAAATGCTTCAAATACCTAGAAACGCTTCTTAAAAGTATACAATTGGTGTACAGTTATTTTTTACCTATGATTTGTTACAACAATTATTTCGTCACATTTGCATACTGTCTCAGATAGGGCATTCATTTGAACAGGTATGGTCCTGGAAAAGGGTATTCATTCGAACAGATATGGTAGATATATGGTCTCAGATAGGGTATCATTTCACCCATTTTTGCCAAATTTTGGTCTCACATAGGGTCAGCTTTGGAACCTGTGGAACTTGAGTGGTTACCTGGGCACAAATATCATTTACCCCCACTCCCCTCGGGATTAAATAATTTAAAAACTTGCAACTGAAAGCAACTGATAGTAAGAACAGTCTGCAGTGGCTAGCAAATTTGTCAGAAAATTCAAAAGTGCAATCCGTACGCCTCTGTGAGACAGGCCTAAAAAGTATAAACCAAAGAAATCAGTTGTGTACGTTATTGATTAATTAGGGAGTGGGTATATTCAAACTTTTTTAAAAGTCAAAATTATTTTAGATTCAAACATAATGACAGTCCCATTTATGCAAAAGCTCAACAACAACAACAACAAATCACCAAATGATTGTTGGCTGTATCTTGGTTTCATAACTAAAGCAGAAGCATTTCATAATAATGGGACTGCGCTCATTTTGACTGCGCTCAAAATGAGCGCAAAACTGGAAACCTGAGAGAAACTCTTCTAAAATGGTAGCACAAAGAGAAAATTCTTTGTTTTGTCAACCAAGAAATCAAAGTGTTTTCTGAAAAATGTCCTTAGTTGTCTATTTGATAGGGCATGCTAGATAGGCATAAATGCAAATTGGTGACTTTACACCCTTTGATGGCTGGTCACATAATTGTAATTATTTAGTCAACAACATAATGATCTTTGCTAAGTTATGTGAGCTTAATTTTCCAATATACTATACTAGCTGTATTTCTTAATTACTGGTAAATTATTTGTAAATATTTCCATTTACAGGTTGTTCCGGGAGGCAAGATTCCAGTGGATGGTAAAGTCGTAGATGGTACATCAGCATGTGACGAGTCACTCATCACGGGGGAGTCCATGCCAATCAACAAGAAACCAGGTGAGTCCTAGATGGTACATCAGC
>JXSR01S074358.1:55974-84201 GCA_000969725.1 Ophiothrix spiculata | reverse complement strand
AAGCCGTGCATGGCAGATGAACTCAAATGCCAACCTGATACCTGGATGAGATGTACGTCATTCCCGTTTGCGTATATTGCAAGTTTTAACGAGTAAATGATTAGCTAGTCTGCTGTACAACCGTAATATTCTAAATATCAGATTTAAGGTCATAAGCACAATGCTCAAGAAAGCAATTTGGTTCAATTATATTTCAGAACCCCACTCTAACTATTATGAAAATCATTTAAATTAATTTTGAAGAAAATCATTTTTATTGTTTTAATTTGGGTCAGGAAAGAGCAATATTTTTTATTCAGTAATAAAGATTTAAGCTTGATAAAAGAAAACTGCACATATTAAATTATGCACAGTATTGTTGGGAGGGGACAATTTCCCAGAGTCAAAAGCCTTAGCCCTCCTCCACTCTTAATTGCAGCTACCTCTAGCCATTAGTACAAATTTTACATTCAATCAAGTGTAAAATATATATTTTTTTTATTTATTTCACTTTATCACTGGCACATAGAAATCTAGTTACATATAAAATATAAAATATTGCACATTCAAATCGAAATTAAAATAAAGTAATCAATGCGCAAGGTACCAGCAAAAAGAATGGGACAAACAGGTGCAAGAACACCTCTAGGACCGTCCACCTTCCAAATAAACACCCCACCACTTAAACTAACCTGCAGTGTGCACACCTGCAATAGGAGCTCCAAGAGCATGCATCACTAGTACAAACATTTTGAGAAAAATGAAAATTCAAGAATTCAACAACCACAGATTTAAATAAAGAAAAGGAACCACCTGATCTTATTTGATAGGGAAGCTGATTCCAAAGCTGCACAATGCGATTGAAATGAAAATTCATGTGTGCTTCAGTTTTGCAATGATGAATTTTGAGCCTGACGGGATCAGAAGAAGATCTAGTGGTGGGACGGTCCTGCCCATGCCTGTTGCTAAATTCAACATAGTTATTAATATTTATATCATAGTGACCCTCCTTGCATCTATAAAAACCAGCAGATCACACTTAATTGTCTCTCCTGAGTGTCAGGGGAAGTAAATCCAAATGCTCAAGTCTCTCTTTATAATCATGATCAGGATAATGTAAGATGGATTTCGTAGCTCGCCTTTGGACACCTTGCTTCCAGCATCTGGATATTGTGTTTGGATGTTGTATTTCCAATATTATATAACAATATTAGCTGAAATTTAAAAAACAAAATACAGGCATTACACAAAATTTCTGTTTTTGGCCCATTTTGCTCCTCCAGTAGTTTTCATTTTCACCTGGTTTTTGTCAATCCTGGCACTAGCGCTGCCACTGTTTATCCATACTGATACAGCAGTCCATGGTTGTAAGTTTTCATAATAAGCAGATCTGCCACTACCAATTTAACTAAATGATATATTGTATCAATTAAAGATGCCGACTATCCCAACACAAGGATGGATTGTGGGATGGTAAGTTTCCAGACTGATGTATTGAAATTGAAAGGTAATTTGATTATTGCATGTGCCAAGGAACATCATGCTAATGAAAAAATGGTAGGCAAACCGCTATGCCATTATGATGCAGTTCCAGTAGGTATGGTGTTGTAAATATTACAGAATTGCAGAGAAATTATTTTTGAAATAGGGTATACAGCTTGTCCCAATATTAATGTAACGAAACAAATAAAAAATATTAAAAATAGTTGCCAAAAGATTAAATCATAGTAATATATGTTTTTCAAAAGTGAAGTAATTACTCTACAACATGTTTTTTGTCCTGTTTAATTTTACCATTCTAGTCCAAAGATCAGGGCTTCGAAATCCACGGGAGCACGGGAGCACCGCTCCCAGAAAAAAATCACAGCCAGCAGAAAAAAAAATGAGGCAGTCCAAAAAAAAATGGAAGGCAAAATTTTGAAAAATCTAGGAAAAAAATTACTACTTTCTGATTTCTTAAAGATCACATCAAAAATAATATGTGTTTAAATATTACCATGGTTACTTAACAGTGTAATAATTAATATGTAACAATATCAATACCAGTAGTTTATTATTGTTGTGTCTGTCCTACCCTGCTCCCGTGTGGAGCAATTTCTAGCAGAACAGTTGATGTTGATGTCATAATAATAAAACAGGAGTTATAAATTTTAGCGTAAAAAAGTAAAGTAAAGTTAATATTTTTTCATTTATCCCTTTAATAATTAAATTCATGAACTACAATTTGTCTTTTTTTCTGCTAAAATGTTATTAAACAAAAAAATTGTGCATTGTTTGTCGAGCTGTTACTAGACTTGCAAAACCAACGTGCTGATTGTGTGATCAAACCTTAACCTAGTCTCTGTTCCAGGCTGCTGAAGTTGAACTCAATGAGTTGGTAAGAATTAGACTCAAATTTATCTGTTGCCAGAACGGATAAAATACATAGATTTTGAAATTCATTAATTACCCATATCTATATGTTTTCATCTATTGGTTAATATCACTGTTTGGTTCACAGGTTAAAAAGTTTTGCAAGACTTTTGACCTAAAAAGCTATCATTTATGTTGTTTCTTTATAGGTAACAGTGATTTTGTACTCAGCTTTATACTATATACATATCATTTCTAAAATGTTTTTGTGAACCTTTTCAACATGCTACAAAATTGGGGTCTCGGGATGCTGATTTTTGCCCTCAAGTATAGCTAAAACCAAGAGCTTCCGGGGGCTCCGCCCCCTGGACCCCACCCACTAGGGCTTAGCGGCAAGCCGCTCAAACAGTTAATTTCTTGCAGAAAATATTTCAGAATTACTTCATGCTCCCAGACAGCCAAATTTATTTCGATGCCCTGCCAAAGATATGAAGAAAATCCCTTTAAATCTGCATTGGTCCGATTTGTGAGATAAGACTTGCAGCTAATGGAATACAGAACTTTAAATGAGGTGAATATGACGGTATTCTGCAACCAACTGGAGCACAGTCAATCCAAACAAATCTTACCTAACCAGTACTAACAAAAAACTGGTCAAAATTTTCAAATTAAATTACGGATCTTCATGATACTCGAATGTTCCTTGAATCTGTTCCTTCTGGTACGACAATTGGGTAGTTTAGGATACAATTTCTACCAAAAGAGTCGAAAAAAGTATCGTAATGAAAGATGTCAACCAATAATACTGTTATTCACAAGTCTTTAACAGAAACCCACGATAAAACTGAAGAAAAAAAGGTTTAAGAACTCAAGTATTAAGTTAGTGCTTCATCTGGCCGTCAAGGAGACGCAACAGGTTGACTCAACCAGACGCAACAACCTGCTTAATATCAGCAGATCCTCATCCTAAATTTGATATTTATGTCATGAAATGAGTTCAGGGGATGCTTTTCCTAATCATGTGATTTTTTGGAAATGTTCATTTAATGTGTGCTCCATTATGTCACCAATGGTGAATCTTTACAGATTAACAAATCGGACTAAGATATTCCGAGTCTTTACAAAATATGAAATAACTTTTGATTCAGAAATCTTGTAAAAGCCAATTGTCTACTCTATTATATTATTATAACGTTTGCTCAAAATTTGGCTCTGTTTTCTCCAAAAAAAAGTTCAAAGTTTGTTGCATTTTTATTGGGACACCCTGTATTACCTTTATAGAATCAGGAACAACTATGTTGTTTTGGAAAATTTTCGTCTCAAAGGGCAAAGATAGCCTCTGTGAAATGCACTTCCCTTTGAAATACATGAGTATGTGTGTCTGGTACTCAAAAAAAGTTGAACTGTAAAATGTTACGAATGTTCTGATGGTGTGACATTTGTCAATACTTACAGAACTTAGCATTGATATAAAAAAGACGAGGGAAATGATTTTGAAAATTAAGTAACCAGGTCAAAATATTTTTTGCTTATCTATTCCATAGCTTAACATCCAACTTTTCTGGTATGCCTATTTCCTCAAAATGTGTTCTTATACAAACTGATATAATCATTCTTCCTGGACAATCTTCCTCAAACATTCAAAATGTATGCTAGTGTTTGTGGATTTAATTTGTGAACGCCTACTTTAAGTTCTTAGCATGAACGCATACATCACTATCTTGAAAATGTATGCTTTTGTTGGAGACTTCTGTATGAAAATCCACAAGCACTGATGTCTAACAAACAGTTCACTTCAGAGGTTTCACATTATCCCATCTATTTCCCATCCATGCTATTTAAAAGTGTGTATTCCGATCACTTTCACTCAAAAAATCAAATTGGAGAATTTTTTTTCTCATAACCCCTGTAAATTTTCACGACCATATTATGTTTCGTTGAAGAGATATGATCATTATAGTGCCGAATTACTGAAATATTTTGTTAACAAGAATAAAAAAGAAACAAGGTTTCAATGGGTCACTCTCAGACACATTTTTGCCCATAGCATTAATTTTGCTGAAAATTGACAACTGATTTATGAAGGTGATGATTCTTCGTTCAAATATGGAAAAAGTATATGTTAAATTTGTCACCATATCAGAATACCTACCTTTAATCTGCTTCACATGTAGACTTCAGAATTACGGAAATCTTTCAATTGTACAAAACACTACACCTGTATAATTTGTATTTTAACTCAGTTATAATTAACTTGATGGAATCAATTTGGCTATATTTATGAGAAAAACGCATTTAGATAGATGTTCAATTGATGAATTGTGTGTCACTCACATTACTAATTTGACAATTCTGTACACATTTAAAGCAGGAAAACATACTTCGTGAACATCTTCAGTTTAATAGTATGCATAAATGTGCATTCATGTAAGAACACGCTGAAACCGTGTTAATGTTAATGAGGCATGTTGAAACTGAATACCCTGCTTGGTATAGATTGTCAAGATATAGTATATGAGTGGTGCTCTGGCAAAATGAGTGGAAAGTTGGATTGACGATTTTGAGTAAATGGCTTCTGAAGTAAAAATATGATGAAAAGATCAAATTTCATTTTTTGACATAAAACCCATTAATGCATAAGTGTAAACCTAAACCTCGCGTTTGGAGGTCAATTATGTCGGGAAGTGCAATTATTCACTGGTAATTGATCGCGTTTTGCTATCTTACACTATAGTAATCAGTAACTTTAAAATCGATTTTCGACAATTCTTTACTACCAGATTTTGAGTGGACTGCCTTGTATTTCGATCTCTAAATGAAAATTGTAGAAAGAAAGTATGGCATATTATATATCATTCGAAAGCTAAGATTATAGAGAATTAAGATATGTAATAAACTCAATTTTGAAAATCGTGACTTTCCGCTCATTTTGCCAGAGCATCACTCATATTCTCTATTCATAATTGGACATTCTTCCTTTGGTATATTCAAAGCTGAGTATGTTCTCTATTCAAAATTACACATTGTTAAATTATCTTGTATATTCCCACAAACTTTACTTGTCACTTTGTCAGAAAGTGGTAAGCATAAATTTGCATGACACTCTGCGGTAATGTCCAATCTTTGTCATTGACTTTTTCAATTTTCACCTTTTAGTGTAGCATAAAAAATACTTTGCAGTCCCCAGACCACAAAGGTCGCAGGGTTGACTCAATCCCTAGATGACCTTGGACCCCACCCACACAGGACCCATACGTGTGACTCTATCCATGCAAGAACTATTGTGTCCAAGTCCCATGAAAATCCATTAAGAATTCGCTGACCAAACTTGTTATTTTTGCAACGGGAAGCCATTGACCCTAATGACCAAAATGACCCTTGTGAGCCCTTCTGATCATCCTCTTCCTGTAGTCCGCCATTATCAAGACCACAAAGCACAAAAACAACAAAGCTTACAGGCATCTCATTAGGATAGTCAATTTTACATAACTAAGATAGCAGGTCGCCACCACAGTAGACATCTATTAAGCTTAAGCTTACTTGAACAACTTGAAACATTCAAAAATTTCTTGCAAAAATACATTAATCAATAGATTATTATGTCGAAAGCATAACTGCAACTTTATCACTAAAACTTCCCCATATTTGTTTCACAATTGTCAGCTTAAAAATCATGTGGCCTAATCCAAAATGTAAACAAAAATCGCCATCTTAGAAATTTGGATTAGCCGATTTTCAAATGGGGTTGTTGTACTATCGCATTTATGATGTTTAGAATTTCAACAACTTGCAAATCAGCAAAGTCACGATGTTGGAAATACCAGATTGTGCAAAAATTGAATTTAAATGAAAGAAGAAATTGACAGGAAGATAAAAAAAAAAATCATAATTTTATCATATTTTGTTTAGATATTTGTTGGACAAACACACATTTTCAAAGGTTGTCTTTGATGATGCAAAACTTGAAAAGTAAACATAGGATTTTTGCATCACATTTTTTTTTTGCACTTGTGAAATTGGATAGCAAACAGCCCAAAACGTGTCGCATTTTGCAATGCTGCACCGCCTATGTCGAACACTGCAGCTATTGCACTTGAAACTTTCTTACATTCACTTGACAATTTTTAATTTTAAGGACATGAAGTCCTTTCAATGGCATACATCACATTTTGATATTGATGCAAAATTCAAGATACTATTCAAAACAAAATTGTTGATATTCAAAGTCAGTGAAAACTTCATGGTATGTAAATATGTGCAAGATAAATATCAAAATTGTGTACTTAGAAAATAAGAAATATTTGATCAATATTTGGGGAATATTTGATGCACTCATGTGTCCAATACTTGTTATGAATTACACATCTCAGCAAAAGAGGAGTTTGTTAGAGAATGAATTTGTCAAAACGTTTGAAGGAGGTGACACTATAATAATATTATGAGTTGTGGTTTGATCTAAGTTGCAGATTTGAGCTACTGTTACAGATTTGAAAAGCACAGCTATTTTAACTGGTTTTGTTATTGGTGTTGTTAGCGTGACTCTTGTAAGATTCTATCCAGAGGGAAACAGCCATGCCCCAAAGCAATACTATAAGATTTTGATCAAAAATGGTTTATAGTAAAAACAGCATAAAATGGAGCAATGTGACTATCTAAAAGCGTTTTAAGTGTAATTTGTGAAAAAATTGTTTTGCCACCAAAATATGGATAAAAAGCACGTATACATGTTTTCCTATACTAATGCATATAGAATTAAATTCGGGATCCCAAATTTAATTCAACAAATGGCCATAACAGAAAAAGTAGGTATCTTTGAGCCAAATTGTTTGGAGGGTATTCATATTTACCAAAAACAAACCCAATAAGCCCAAAAAATCAAAAAGTCATGGGTGACAGGGGGCGCTTCATTTTTAACACTTTATAGTATTGCTTTAACCTCTTTTAGCTCTAATGAATACTCATTTATCTAGAAGATTCTCTTAGGGAAAACTGTCTTGACAGCACTTTCACCTTAGTTAATTGTAATCAAATGTGTTTCAGGTGCATTTCTGTGTATGAAATTCTATTTAATTGAAACAGCCTTGCCTAAATTTGATGTTAACATTAGCCTCTTTTAGCTATAACTGATTCACCTTAGTGTGGAAGATTCTCAGAGAGGAAAGCTGTCATGGCCGCATTGCCATACATATCCTTATTATATTGTAATCAAATGTGTTTAAGATGATCTCTGTCTGTAAGGTTCTATTCAAAGGGAAAAAGCTTTGCCTCAAGTTTGATGTTATAACATTGGTGGCTTTATTTAGCTATAATGAATTCACCTTTGTGTGGAAGATTCTCATAGGGAAAGCTGTCATAGCAGCACTGCCACAACTGTCCTTGGTGTATTTTAACCAAATTTGTTTTAGATGTGTCTCTGTCTGTATAAGGTTATATAGGGAAAGACGTTGTTAACATTAGCCTCATTTAGCTAAAATGTATTCAGCTTTGTGTGAAAGATTCTCACAGGGGAAGCTGTCATGGCAGCACTGTCACAACTGTCCTTTGTATTGTAATCAAATGTGATCTCTGTCTATATAAGGTTCAACCCAAAGGGAAAAAAGCCTTGACACAATTTGATGTTGATGTTGGTTTCTTTTAGCTCTAATGGATGCACCTTTGACTGGTGTCTGGAAGATATCCTCACAGGACCAAACTGTCATGACAGCATTGCCATATCCTAGGTATATAGTGTAACCACGGTTTAGATTGAGAAGTCTAACAGAATCTTTTTGATAGCTACAGTGTTACTTCTTTCACTCATAGAATGCCTGGGTAATCCTTTGAATTAAAGAAATACATGACATTTATCAAAATCAAGGTTTCCAACAGGGGTTGCCTTTACACTTTTAAATCCACAGGTCCTTCACTAAATTTACAGGTCCTTCAGAAGGACTTTTAATTCCAAAATCAGTGACAGCCTAAAAATACAACCTAAAAATACAATCGGACCAAAGGAACCATCTCATTGCTGAACTGGTCGGTCCTTCCAAAATTATATTCTAATTATCTAGAATGTTTGAGAGAATGTTTAAAAGTATGAAGTGAACTTGTTTTCTCCATGAGAGTTATAGGTTGCAAATTGTAAAAAACACAATAGCGAATGTCAGATATATGTTATTGCAAATAAGAGATAAAATTGTATCACTCGGCTGGTTTTCAAGGAATACTTATCAATGATATGTATCGAGGGATTGTAGATCTTGAGTAAGAAATACCAACCGGTATCATATTCATCCCATGTGTATTGGAGATAGAGCAACATAGCACCCTAATCTCAAGCTGTATCGAATTTGTTCTTGTCAATACGATTCCTAGATTTTATCTCGATATACAACTACTATTGTGAGTTTTGCGAAGAGATTTTCACTTGATATTGCATTTGCACATAGCAACATAAGACCTTTAACCATATTCCATGTGGGATTGCATCAAATCTATAGAATCTAAAGATTTGTCACCAAAATGTCATTTATATTGAACAACATAGAAACATAACACTTCTCGTATTTGATGTTTTCGTTGCTGTATAACTAGCCTTGTTATCAAATTTACACTCGATATGCCAAACAATACAATGAAGAATATGATACAATTTCTTTCAAATCTAATATTGATATTTCTATGATCTTAACATTGTCACATTTCATGCCTTTGTATAGGAGAGTCGTGGGTTTGTTTGGAACATGCAGAAAGTTGAAACAATATGAGTACTTTTCAAAAAACAACAACAACATTTGAGGGTGAATGGTTTCACTACCATTATCAGGTGTCCCCCAACCTTAGCACACAAACAATCTGTAGACAATGCTAATGGATCATATTTTGACAATGATGTAATTAAGTACCTTGTCCTAAATGTGGATTATATTTCACCACTCCATAAAGCCAAAGCATAAAGGAGGGCAGGACTCTGATAAATGAGGGAAATTACATGGTAAAGAAGCATGGTAGAGAAAACTTGTTAGGAGTATTAACAGTGTTGCTAATCATCAAGGTGTCATTGTCTATATTTTTAAGTTGATACAAGTCATGTACACTCGTACAGGTGACTAATTAAATACTCAACAGCTCCAAGACTAAATAGTTTTATGTTCCGATTTCCACACACGATCTACTAGCCCCAGTTTACCCTGTGTTCAGTTCATAATTTGAATTGGTTCTATGGGGATTTAGAGATATCAGTGTAGTCTGTTCAACAAACTATTGCCAGTAGGAGTTAGATTGTATGATATCAGTGATACAATGCTTGCATTTGTTGTAGAATAATAAATTTGATTCCATCAGGTTCATAATAAACTTTTCTAATTTATTTTATTCACAAAAGAGTGCAGAATTTCATAGTATCCAATTTGATACTTTATTAATTCTTATCATTTTTACAGCTTGTTCATCATTTCATTATGCAGGTTGTAAAGAGTATCCAATATCAAAAATCCTACATTTTAAGATTAAGTTCTACACAAGTAGCAATTTCAAGCAGCTGATTCCTAATACAATCGACCTACAAGTATCATTTCATTTTCATATCAATGTTTGCATGATATTATACTGATTATCACTCGAATATGTTCTGTTGCTAAATATTCATAATATAACTAACCATTAAATGCTAAGAATATTTACTAACCATTAAAGCTATACTTAATGATTTATACAAGTTTACTTTCATACTAAAATTTTTTTCTACCATTGATGCATACATTTTGATCCAAACCCCGCCAAAGAATTTTCCCGTCCATTGCCATATAACGCAAACTCAACATTTCCGACATCTGACTTATTCCCCTTGGTCACAATTTGTTTGTAAATTAATAATTTTGTTTTATCATCATCAAGCTACTAATCCCCTCCCCTTTTAAACATATCAATTGCATATTTATGACCATCCAATTCATTTCTAACAATATGGGTCAAAACATAGTCGGCCTTCAAACAAATTTTCGCTACCAAACATTTGGTCGTGACGACAAAATGACGATTTACTTCAAATGAAATAACTTCAAACCGAGTTGAGACCAAATAAAACTTTGTGCTCAATTGCACATGTGTTGAATTGCCATATACATTGCGTCAATGTTTGTTACTGGATTATACTTTATATTCGATCGCAAATATTTGGTGACGTTATGACCAAATGTTTGGTAGCGAAAATTTTGTTTGAAGGTCAACTATGTTTTGACCCTTACTCATTTGATCAGCCTTTTTATGAAGAAATTAAATGAGCCATTCTTTTTCAATATGTCAGAAAATGTTGCATGCTTATTGCTTTGGTTATCATTCGAACAGGATGACCTTGAACATTAGGAAACAGATTCGAATTCTGCTTTCTAGATTTAATCCAACTTGTTCGATTTAGCTCAAACAAGTTGACAAGTAGTGCAATAAGTGTCATTCGTATGATTCACTCAATCAAAATTTATCTATTAGACAACAACAAAAATATCCTGTTTTACGGGCGGACGAACCTCTTAAGTAGTGTCGGTTGGTGGTGAGAATTCTTCTGCCTAAACTAAACTCAAAATCCGAAAAAAATGGGAGAAAAACTGATTTTTTTTCAAATTTAACCAAAATTGTTGAATTTTGGCAAAAAAATGACTGATTTTACATAATTTTGGCAAAACTAAAAAAAAAGAAAATTAATCGTCAAAAACGCAAATTTAGGGTCGGTCGGGCCCGTAAAACAGGGTGTACAGGTATTTTTGTGAAATGATTATAACACATTTATCAGAGCATATGATGAAGAACAAATTATTTATCCTTCTTGGCCTAATCTGACTTGCACTTTTCAAGATAACTTTGCACTTTTAGGCCTCATGTAATTGCTTTAACTGAAATGCTTAATTTTGTTACAAGCTATGTTTCTACATTGATTAAGTTTTAGATTTTGTCAATATCTGTGTCTGTTTATTACTCCCCCAAATTTGCTAACAACATTTGCTCACATCCACTGTTCTTTTTATTTCCTCATCCACAGTTTATTAATACCCTCTGGGATACTCAATCATCCAATACCTCATCTCTTTGACTGCATGTTGTTACCATGGTTACCAACTTATTTACATACAGAACAGGAAGGATACGACACGTTTTCATGGACACTGCCTTTTAACAAGTGGAAAACTTTATTGAAAAATGTTATGAGATTGTATTGATTGCATCAAAGTCTTCAACTGATTTATACAGTGAACTTGTAAGTTCACAAAGCTATTTTGGTTTGAAAAGCTTTCTGAAAGCTAATATGGGAATGATTGATGTTTTGCCACATCGATGTGGACATATTCAATAATAAGGTGAACATTACGTGCAGATCCAGTGGATGATTATGAAACCGTGTGGTCAAGGGGCCATGCTGAATGCTACAGCATTCAGAGTGTGTATTACATGATGTCAACAGATATCATGCAATAGTCATTATGGCCTATCATGGGTGTGCCTATTATAAGAGTATCAGAATGAAAACGAAAAAATATTTGAACGATTGCATTAATCAAATCATGAACTGCTGCCATTTCATAGTTGTGTGAAAATTGTGACTGTTTAATTATTTTATTTTAAATTACTATTTGTTTGAAGAAGTTAAGACTTCTTGTGCATTTGTGTATTGATTTTGTTTTTAAATGTTTATCTTAATTTTGATATGAAATGTTAATTGGGCAATCTGTATGGAAAGCTGATCCAAATGCCTGTGCATCTACAAGATCCAGATCTGAAATGTGGATCTCTGCAGACTGCTTACTTATACTCTGACACATGTGCGCAGAGTACTGTCCAGCAGATCCAGGTCTGATGCCTTGTAGCCACTGTCTAGTGGTAGATTGTGTTGATTGTCCCAGTACTGCATCATATCTAAATGCTCCATAATTTGTATAAATGTATTTCACCATGGTATTGGTATGTGATGACAATCACCAAATTAAATGAATTCTTCCGTAATATCTTGACACCACCAAAATATACTGGGTCAAGTCGTAATATGTTTAGGCTTAACTTCAGTTGGCATCGAAAGCCAGTGGATGTTAATACACAGATTTTGGGTTTCCAAACCGGAAATCAATTGAGCCCGAAATTTAATCCCACAATGCACTGATAAAGCATAACGATGTACCCAAATAGACGTTAAATGGATGCGCACTACCAGCAATCCCAAAGAACAATTCAAATTACCCGCTGTCATGAATATGGATTGCAGGAGCTAATGTCACGGCTAATTAGTTTTACAGGCAAAACTGTGTTTGGGCAAAAAATTTCGGTACAGATTGACTGCCTGTTGGAAACCCTAAATCCACGTATTGCAGGCCACCAATTTTCCATATGTAAATCAAAGTTGAAAATGACTAAGTTGGTGCTTATAAAGCAATGGAAGACAATTACTTTCTGAATTCAATTTAAAAATAGCAAATTTATAGACAGCTTGACAGTGAGACTTCTGAAGATGTGCCTTACCTACCTTGGTGCAACCTTGAGTATTTATTGAAATCTCTTCTGTTTTCAATTTCATATATTTGTTCTCCTCACGTATTGATAAGATGTCTTTTTATTGAGCACATTGCAAGAAAGTAAGCCAAATATTGACTACTGGATGTCAATATCATCCTCACATAGACAGCATTGCTGCAAGACATGTAAAGCTTAACATTTTAATAAAGTAGCTCTATTTTTATAGGCTTCCAAATAACATCAAGAACAAATTTACTATGCATTTTAATTCTAAAATATTTAAAATGTAAATTTTACCAAGGTGTAGACAGTTTATGCTTAAAGCATTATGTATATTTAAGTTTTACTTTTGTATTTGGTGCAATAAGACTCTGTTTGATATTTATTTACAGTTATGTTTTCTTTTTATGTTGATTTTGTGATGTGATGTTTGATTTTGTTGTTTTTATTATAAGATAGATATACTGAAGGAAAGATATTCAATGTAAGATTGCTTCTAAATAAACTACTGTATTCATTTCCCGGGGGATGGGGCACTCAAGTATAATGTTGCAGGCATAGCGTGACCATAGTTTTCAAAACACTCCCTAAAGAGTGGAGGGTTTTGAAGCCAAAATATCCCCTTTTTCCCCTATTCACACCCTAAATCAGGATTTTATTGATACCGTTTTCATACTAGGGTTTAAGAAAAACCCTATTTCTTGAAAATTACCTCAAAATTGCTGTTTTTGATACCCTAAACTTTGTCATCTGATTCACCCCTTAGTCCTCAAAAACAACCCTAATTCACCCTTTTCTTGGTCATGCTATGCCTGCAACATATATTTGAGTGGCCCTCCTAAGTCATTATGATATTTTCATGCTTAAGGCTCTGTAACACATTAAGAATGACAGATCCTTAAGAGCATGACAATATTAGAATGTCATGCTTAAGAACCTGTCACACAAAAAGGCCCATATCCTTGGACTGTTCCCTTGTGAGTCTCTGTGACATGTTCTATGTTACACGGGAACAAAGATTATTGACATGTTCCTTGGGTACAACCTGACCTCTAAACAAAACAAATGTTAATTGCTTGTTTGGCACGTCACAATCGAACAAGGGCACATACCACAGAGGAAAAGCCTATGGATATAGGGTCTAATGAATATTCTATTGGATATTACCTACTGAATGTTGTCGATGTAAAATTGATGTTAATGTTTGACAGCTATGCTCTATAAATCTTGAAGTATGCAACAAACAGCTAATTAACACACAAAAACCGATATGACCATACAAGGAAATAAATTAGTCCATATTTTTCAAATCATAACCTTGAACACAATCTTGCCTCATATTCAAATAAATTTTCGATAAAAGTTTGTTCACATATTAGCAACAAAATTAGCCAAAAATAATACCAAAATCATGAACGATTCATGTACAAAAGTATTAATACGCAGTGATTTGGTCCTTATCAATCCCAATCAATTATTACTAGTCTCTTGTACAATACAAAACCATCAGTTGGCAATGTTCAAGAATACAAGGGAAATGCTATGGATCTCATAACAGAGTCTGATTGTTTGATGCATACTTCAAGATTTATAGAGTATAGGGTCATTGATTTGCAACATAAGAAATTAAGAATCACCAACAGCATGATGGATACATGCACCTATTTATGGAAATCACCAGCAGCATTTGTGTCTTGCATTCTGAAACAAATTTGGCACTAAATGTTGACGAAAAAATAGCCACGATGGGTTGTTGCAAAAAAAAAATGCTTCATGCAATGCAACTATTCGTAATGTGACAAAGTGATTTGTCTAATGATTTGTGCTATCTTAATATATTCTGAGCACAACAATGTCAAATTTCCCTGACATTGTGACATCTTGACAACCAAGACAGACACTCTAGAAACCAGCTGCAATGGTTGGTGATTTTGCACTCTCCAATTGGGTTGACAAATGCAAACATCGATGGAAATATAGAACCTACCCATAAGGATTTGCTCGTATTCACTTTTAGTCTTGAACATCTGACATGACAATTCATCTCTCATTCACGACAAATCATAAAAAAAAATTTGGAGATTCACTTTAAGAATTTTTTGTGTGAAGATTCACCATCCTCAATATGCAGATCCGCCTCACCAATAATGGAATTAGGTGAAGAATCACCACTTGCTATCTACTTGGAAGATTAGGGTGTAGATTCACTTAAGTTTTTAAAACATTCCTTCACAAATTCATTATGCTCTCAATTTTGATTGTCCAAGGTCAAGTTGACATTTAATGGCTGACTATCCCTGAAGGTAGGTTCAAGATTCCCTTTGACGCTTGCAAAAAATACTATAAAGAACACAAGCATTGTAAACGTAGAACGGTTTTTGAAAGTAATGTCACACGTACCTCAAACATTTTATGTTAAATATTGTCATCTTACAGCTAACAGCCTTCTACTTATAATAAGAAAAAAAAATGATTTTTACAGAATCCTGCCATTAGACACAGAATAAAGATGAATATTTTGAGAGAATAGCGGAATGTTAATTGTCTATCATATTTTTAGAGTGTAAATAATTGAATTCAGGAAAGTAATTAATTATCAAACTCAAGAGGGTGTACAGATTTTTTTTCTGTACATAATGTACAATATTTAAAGAATGTTTGACTCTCTCTTCTGTTTTTTTTTGTTGTTGTTAAATCAGCCCATTTAGTCATCTTGATATTTTACAAAAGTGACTATCAAATTTGAGGAAGTGAGTTAGCACATTGTCATACCTGCCAACTAGTAAGATTTAATCTGATTTAGTAAGATTTTTGAGGCTTATGACAGCAGAAAATAAGATTTTGGAATCTCTGAAATTACATTACTTGTTGGTACTTTTTTGTGTTAAATCTACTTTTTAGTGAAATAATCTACTTTTTGGGTTGCAAAGTCTACTTTTACACATTTACAGGTTGGCAGGTATGCATTGTTACTTCCATGTGCATGTGGTTTTTAGTCTCTACTCCCTTTGGTTAAATCAGCCCATTTGGTCATCTTGATATTCAACATTTGTGGCTGTCAAATTTGAGGAAGATTCCAGCAGTTAAATGGATCATTGCTAAAAATGTTTTGAGGACACACATTAACAATGATATTTTGAATTTTTTATTTTTGAAAATGATATTTTGACTTGTAAATTAAGCAAGTGCATTTTATTATGTAAAAATACCAAATTAATCAATTGTGTACTTTTATTAAAAACACATTAAATGAAAGCACAAGCCTTGTTGATGGGTAAGGGAATCATTTTAAAAATAACCATAATATTCAGAAGCATTACAAAAACATTATATGCAAGATGCAAGTTATTTTCAAATAATTTGATTAATATAGTATATTTTATTTTCCAAAGTTGCCAGTATTTTTTTATTCAGGACACGCAGTGATGGTGTTAACTGCCTAAGGTTACTCATTAGATCGTAAATTCTATCACCTATAAACAGATTATGGGCACATAAAAGCTTGTTAAGATAGAATCCCTATATCCATACGGTATCAGTCTCCATCAGTGGCCCAGATTTAATCAGCTTTCGGTAGTCTTTGGGGATGACTGCGAACATCTAAGCAGGTCGGGTCAACACATTTCTTTGTTGTACAATGTTATGTGAGGTCTGCATGTACTGTGAATGTGATTATCAGTCCATTTAAATTATGCAATCCAGAAGCAGTAATCAGAGCGTAAACAAGTCAGAAAGTATTGAAGATGCAAACTTGATTTTAAAAATGTATCGTCGTTAAACTACTGCAACATTTACATGGTTGACAAATTTATTTTTCCTAAAATGAATTTAGTTACCAAAACTATAGGATGTGGTATAGTAATGGCTTTGAGAGCACTGAGAGAGAATTATTTTGGTTTGATACTCAATGTGAAACTGCTGTAACATTATGAGGGCAAACTTGCTTTCTGACTCTCCTGACTGTCATTCGTTCAACTCTCTTTCCTAACTTTATGTATCTAATTCCAGGTATTTTGACATTAAAGTGTAACCTCCCCATATGAAGCAGGGTGAAAGTTATAGATTTTGGAAGGTTTACAATTCACTTCAGTACCTAAAGATATCGAAGTTCATCAAAATTCTTCTCTGACTTAACTATATGAATAATACCTGAGATTCTCTACCAGAAGATAGCCTGATGAGACAATTTAAAAAATTTAAGTCTGCATATTATTCAAAATTATGTGTGTTATCTTTTAATGCACATAACATATAATATATGTACAAAAAGAATTTTGAATCCCTTCGTCCTGTTTTTAACATTAAGAAAAAGAGTTTCCATGCTTTAAAGGTTAGTTAATAATATGTATCATATATTTTGGAGATTATCAGTAACTCGTAACTCCTGATTCTGTAGCATATTATTTGGCGAATAGCGCCAACTAAAACGTGGATTTTTTCTGGTCTACTTTTTGGCATCATTGACAGACAACACTTAATATTTGAAGTCTCTTGAGTAATGAATAGCTTTCCATTACAGTGAGCAAATAGGATATTTTTCCAGAATCTGATTACTACCAAAATGAATTTACATGTTACTAGTTGAGTGAAGTCTTGCCGATAAATAAGTTAATGAATAAATAATTAAGCGAGATTTTTCCATGGGGAGAATTTGCTATGCTTTGAGAATTTTGTAACTTGATAAAAGTCTTGAAGATAAACAACCCCCGTAGTTTAAGAGGCTCGTTCCGAGCTCGTTATGATGACAATACGTTATAAGTAGTGCTTTAGTAATTACAGTTTGCTTCTAGCTTTGAAATTCCATCAAATCCGGTTAGTGAATATGTAACTTGATGAATTAAGAATTAGACTATCCCAGTAGACGACTTGATCTGCCTTTGTAAATCTAAACTTAAGATGTGTGATTATTCTTACACCCACATATTGAAGAAACAGAGGATGGAGACAGGCTTCTTGGCCATCAGCAAATGTTTTTTTTTTTATTTATTTAAAACCTATAAAGCAGTGCTATACACCCACTATCTGGAATTTTATTTTAAAAGTGAAAACATTTAGAAAACTTTGAAAAAGATGTTTCTTGCATAACCTCTGCATATGTTATTCTTAGCTCTTTTTCTCACTTAGTTTGTGACTTTTTGTTTTCAATTTTTCTTGAAATAGTGATTGACAGGTGTCCCACAATAGTTCTGTTTGGAAGTTCTTTGGCGAGGGGACGTTTCATTCCATTTTTGAATAATGATTTAAAATGGTATGTTTATTCCACTTCTCAATGTCATTGAGTAGGGCTTCACAAGTATAAAATGAACTTATAAACCTATTTGTTGTGAATGATTACAATTTGTTCAAAATTTATAGCTTGGATGTCGTTCATAATAATCCAATTTTTCTTTCACATAGCACTTGAATCACAGTGTTACACGTTTTGTGATCCATATAATAAGTTATCATTTTAGACACTAATTAAATGTTCTTTTTTGAATAGCACATTGAATGGGGAGTCAGAATTATTTAGAAAAAATCTAGGCATTAAGGCTCTGTCATACATCACCGTATAGAGTATAACGTACACCTAACATATTAAATCTCACTATTGTTATGTTTTTACATTTTTGTCCGTCATGTGTCCGTTATCCATACGATTGTGTCCATTATATATACATTTAATTCGTTATCCATACGATGGTGTCCGTTCGTTTGTCATATGTTCAGTATTTTTGTACTTTATATGCATGTTTAGGCCCTATAAGGTGATGTATGACAGCCTTTAGACAGTGATAATTTTATACATATTTAAATGACAAAAGTGGGCTTTTTCGGTTGATAATAACAAAATATTAGATCACTGTTTTCACCACATTAAGCTCATTTCATATGAATCTTTTGAATACTAAAATCCCGTAGAATTAAATATTTTGTAAGATTAAAAGTGACAAAATGCTTTGCCTATAACTTCATTCAGTTTTATTTTCCATAATATATATATTACACAGATTAAAACACAATTAAAACACAATATGGAGGATGTGATCAAAAGGCCAGGAAGGCCAGAGGTAATCACAACCCTATAACTTAAAGAAACACAGTTATATCCTGGGACCTATGTGACTTGTAAGCAACGATGCAAGTTTCTTATTTTGATCTAAAGATAGAGAATCTTTTCTAAACATACCAAACCCTTCATTGAAATTCCAGACAGATAAGAAGCGAACAGAAAACAAGATTGTATGATTGGAGATTACATAAATAGCTCATACAGATGGGATAATTGTAAAAAGCTATCATAAGCTACTGTCATTTTAGTAGAGAAATGCATCCCAACATCTAGATTATGTCAACAGAGAAGAAGGTATGGAATGCATAGATTACACAGCACAATTATTGAAAAAAGGCTCCTGAATATTGGAAACTGGACAAGTAGGGATATCATATAGCGGATGTTTATATAGAGCATCAAATCATACAGATGATAGGTACTTTGTCAAATTTTCTTCAGAAATAGATTGTGCTGAAACTGGTCTTAGTTACTGATTTGAAAAAGACTATGGGAGCTTTTGTTGTTATTCCAACTACCAAATCAAGTAGATTTGTGAAATGTTCATTTTGTCAAAACTGCTTTCATGAACAAAAGGCATGCACAGTATATTTTATGTGCATGTCACTACATAAACTGAAAAGCGCCAATTTGAAGAAAGGATGACTTCAGAATTATTTGTGGTCAAAATCCAAGATGGCTGCCAAAATCGAAGTGAGACACAGTTATATTAAAAGAAAGGAAGTTCAGGAGGGGAAGATCAGTATATGCTGCTACCTTGATGTAGCATATAGACAGAGTTATTGTACTTTCGCTTTGTTTAGAAACTTGGTTGCTTCTTGAAGTGCATTTATCTTTGATAAACAACCTATGAATTTTATTTACATGCAAACTGGTCATATTTGATTGCAATACTTAACATTGAATGTGATATTGTGTTCAGATTTGTTCTAGAGTAATCATTACACGGTACTTGCCTTAAACTTTTGTACCGTTGATTTTTGACATTTCACCGGTAATAAATCAACCAATATTTAGTCAACAACCCACTAAGTTACCATTTTTCATGCCTTGAAGGTCAGGAATATGCCTTGAGGGTATAATTGTGTTTTTCACAACCCTCAGGTAGACCACATAGTAGTGGGTGGGCTAAATATTGGATGATTTATTACCAGTGAAATGTCAAAATCAGTGGTACATAAGTTTAAGGCAAGTAACGTGTAATGGCTCAAAATGTTTTATTCATAAAATGTTCTTATTTGGGATTAGAATATTGAAACGAGATGCAATGGTACAGCAAAAATTGATGTTAGTTGTGAGAATCAAATGAATTTTGGAATTATGGGTATCAACCTGATTGTGTTATTGCCTGCAATGAATTGCACATAATGCCCACAGGGAGCTTGAATGTTGAAGCTAGACAAAATAGGCCAATCGTAATTGGTATTTATTCAAGGGTTATTGATGGTGCTAAGCTGCAATATTTCTTTGCTGTTCTTGAGAAATAGTACTTTGGTAAAATCCTATTTATCCATGGCAAGCAATATTCTGAATGTGTTAATGCTATCCAATTTAGGTCAACTGTAATTGATGTTTGCTTGTTTGTGCTTGAAATATTGAAAAACAAGCTAGCATCTTTGACAAGGAAAACAATCTCGGTAAGATTTATTCTCTAAAACAGAGAAATTGGAACATTGCAAAATACTTAAATCATAATCTGTAATTGGTTATGTTAGTCAAAGGAAGTTGATATGAATCAGGATTTCAAATAAACACTGTGGGTAGCTGATACCCTGGTCACATAAGCTTGCTGCGAGGTTATGATGTGTTTACGATGTCATACCAGGTAGATTTCAGCAGACATCTGGGCCCAATTTCATAAAACTATTCTAAGCCTAGTTTGTTTCTAACTTTGTTTCTATCGCTACTTCATTGCTAAATCTGTTTCATAAAACCATTCTTAGCTTAGCAAGGTTCCTAGTTGCTTGCTAAAATTAGAATACATCTAGGGTATTTTTAAATCCTTAGAACCATTCCAAGATTAATACCTTTGTCTGGACATCAAAATGTATGTAGACGGATGAAATTGCAAACTTTAAGTCCTGAAATTGTCTAATGATATAGGAAACAATAGGTACGTGTCGAATATCCAAAATATATCAAATTAAGAGCATTGAAATAAGCAAATGTGGGATGTATGATGATAATTTAAAACAAAATTACAATTATAAATTTAAAATAATTTACAAATAAAGAGTTGCCGTTTAGAGACAAAAATAACAAAAAGAATTTATTGAAGGTGTTTGCTTATAAAAAAAGTGGTGTAGTCTACTTAACAATCGAATGAAAACCTTTTTCACAGAGAAAATATAATCTGTATAGTCTTTGCCATCTCTTCATAGCTTTAATTCAAAAACCTTCCGTATATATAGCAAACATTTAAAAAGATCTTTATGCGCCATGCATATTTTGTATGTTGTGTTTACCGATACCCCAATGGTCTGTAACCCTATACTTGGGTATGATCCTTTTCAGAACTATTCTGGTTTAGATTGATCTCTATTTAGAACTATTCTTATTTCAAGTACTTTCTATTGTCCTTGGAAGCAATTATGATATTAAATCCTTGTTCAATCACTGTAACTTTTTATCTTGCTTCTAGCAAGCAACTAGTAAGAATTGTTCATAGAATGGTTTTATGAAATGAAATTTATTAAGTTGATTTCTAACAAGCAACAAACTAGCCATTTAGAATGTTGCTAAGTCCTAGATACTTGCTAATTTAGAATGTTTTTATGAAATTGGGCCCTGGTGTCCGACCGGTGTCCGCAGAGCCGTAGAGACGCCGGAGCATGCCGTAAGAATTTAATTCTGAGTTAAAACCTTGCGACGTGTATACAATGTCTTCAGTTATGGTCTAATAACCACCAGAGTCAGACCGGTGACCGACCAGGCATCGGAAGAAAGAGCTCGCAAGCATTCATCGGTGTCATATAACGATGTCATACCGGTGTTGCAGGTTTGCAGATTACCGGTCGGCGACCAGTGGTTATGTGACCAGGGTGTTAGAGTGATTAGACAGGATTTAGCCAATGATAATTTGAATTGCCAACTTTGGAAGCTCTCTCTGTTTACTTTCTGGGGGTAACAGATTTGTGCCCACGGGTAACCACCTGAGTTCCGCAGATTCCGAAGGTGACCCTATGTGAGATTAAAAATTGGCAAAAATGGGTGAAATGATACTTATCGGAGACCAACTATTGGAGTTGTATGTTTTTTTGCTGACTTTTTATCAGTAGTTGTATTTTTTATTATGATGTACTGCAAGGGTTTCAAATGCCCTTGGTATTGTAAATTTAGATACGTTATATAAATCTTCTGAGAGCAACCCAAAAAATCTGCATTTCATTGAAACATATTGGCAAAAATATAATAAGTTTTACAAAATAAGGCCAGCCAGCAGCTCTAAAGGTAGTTTGGTATGACATTGATTGATGTGAAATCATATTTAAGGATGTTGGCATGTATAATAAATGTACATTATCATTATTAATAAAACAGGGTGGACCAATAAAAGCGTTATTGAAGTTCAATGTCACGTCACTTGAAATTAAAAAATAATTCAAGAATAATTTTTATATATATATAAGCTATGGCATCTTGTCCTTATATGGTGAAAATGTCATGTCAAACAAAGCTTGCATTGCGAAGTTATTACCATTTGCGAAAAAAATAGTCAAAATCAGGTTTGTCCACGGGGCAAGTTTACATGGGTCCACAAAATGAGCGTTGGTTATAATATCTGTCTTAATTCGCTGATTGGTTTTGCGTTACTGATAAGAATGAAGAATGTGTTGAAGGAACTTGCGTCGAGAACTCATCCTAGGATGAGTTCTGCATTTACAGCATCAATGTTTGCTGCAGATCTCCCTTTTCAAGATCCCGCTATTATCTTTATCCCTGTTCAAAACAGTATACCAAAGGGGGGAAACTTTGTTCTAACTCTGTAGTCTTTGTAGATATGTGCATTAAGAAAGTCATTCCTAATGCACGTGTACCATCTACACTATTTACAGAGTTAGCTTAGCCGGCTGCGTAGCTACCAGTTCTAAAAAAACTTTCAGCAATAAAAGCTAATAAATGTTCTCTCGCAACTTATGAACTTCCTCCTCTTACCGCTTTACAAACCAACGTTATAATGAAAACGACCAAATACATGCGCTGTCAATGCAGATTTGAACTTCGCGCCCAATAAATTCTTTATTAGATTATTATTGAAGTGCACCATATACTTAATTATGATGCATGCATGCATGTCAATAGTACTCTCAGTTATGATATGCACCTTTAATACGATGATGATAAGTATCAACGTCATAAACAAATAAAAACCATGCTGAATGTAGACCTAATTATGATTCTAGTGAACATTAATAATTCCTGGCCGTGGACAAAGTGGAATTCGGCAGTTTTTGCGCGAATGTCAATAACTTTGCAATGCAAGATTTGTTTGACATGAAATTTTCACCATATACGGACAAGATACCATAGTTTATGAATATATAAACATTATTCTTGAATTATTTTCCAATTTCAAGTTACGTGATATTGAACTTCAATAACGCTTTTATTGGTCCACCCTGCATTGTTCATAAGTTAACCTCGGATGTTGATGCATTTCTTATGAACACGCCTTCAGCAATAAGTGCACTTGTGCCACCATTGCATATATTTTTTAAGAATTTCCACTGAGTGAAATCTAGAGCAGTGACCTTGGATTCATTTCTTATGAACACGCCTTCAGCAATAAGTGTGCCACCATTGTATATATTTTGTAAGAATTTCCACTGAGTGCCGGAATCTAGAGCAATGACCTTGGATTCATTTCCCTTAATTAATAATAATAATGATAATAATACACAGTGTTTATAGAACACCTTAGACAATGGTGACAATGGCTGCAGTCAGGAAACCATCACAATCATTTCGCATTCAGCTAGGAGTTGCTGGCCAAGCACACACCTTTTCTGCACTTAGATTGTAATGCTTTCCATAAGCTTTCACCTTAGCTTATCAAAATCCTTTATTTTCACACCAATTAGCTAACATATCATGCAGAGATGTTGGCATATATTAAATGTACATTATAATTGCTAATAAAAAGTTAATATCAGATGTTGATGCATTTCTTTAATATGAACACGCCTTTGGCGATGTGTGTGCCACCGTTGTATATATTTCATCAGAACTTCCATTGAGTGTAATCTGGAGCAATGACCTTGGATTCATTTCCTCTATAGTTACAAGCTCGCACCTGAGCTTATCAAAAAAATCGCCTTACTAGCAATCAGCTATATTGCCTGTCAGACCAGAGTTAGACAATGAAGCGGTGCCCTGTAGTACGTACCACAAATCATCTAGTCTAATGGAAGGTAGAATATAAATTATGGTGATAGTTAGAACAACTTGCTATAAGATACAACTGACCAATCTACTTAATCAAAGCCTGACTCTAATGTGGCAAAAATTTATATACACTAATCTGTTGATGTCTTATAAACACAAATTAAGCTAGCTTTCGAAGGGATAACAGCTTTTCTTTGGTAAAGAATAAAAACATGTAAAGCAGGTATAAGTACAACATACTTTTGTAGCCATCAGTTTGTACTAGTTACCCATTTTCATTTTCTTAATCAGTATAGAAATGATATTTTGTTCTAAAGGATAAAGTCCAATCTAATTGGACATATCTTCAAAAACATATCTTTGATTTTTTTAACTCGTACAAAATTTTGTATATTCACTATCATTAGTTGATTGTTTAATATGTTGAATTCTGTTTTCCTTATACCTTGCATTATAATTGTAATGGATTTAAATTTTAACAGTCTGTCATGAAAAGAGCAGTGTGTTAGCACTCAACTCATGTATTGAGAGCTTCAGAGAGGAAACAACCTAGCTTGGCCCCATAGGCAAATTTAAAGCAGTCTGAATGTAGGTCTTGGATGACATCATCGTTGTGAGGATGAGACAATTTCCTGATCGATGTGAGGTACCCGGCCACTATGTCTAGGATGTGGTAGTATTCATGCAGGCTGTACTATATGTGTACCGTCGCGGCAAAAGGGTCTAGTTGTCGACTCCTACATGTTGCTCATTGTAGCATATCTGATGTATACAAATACCATACATTAGATATGCTACAAGGAGCAACATGTACGAGCCGACAACTG
Source organism: Ophiothrix spiculata (assembly GCA_000969725.1). NCBI lineage: Eukaryota > Metazoa > Echinodermata > Ophiuroidea > Amphilepidida > Ophiotrichidae > Ophiothrix > Ophiothrix spiculata. The sequence goes on along the minus strand of JXSR01S074358.1, from coordinate 59,130 downwards.
GACCCTTTTGCCGCGGCGGTACACATATTTGACATCATATTTAGTTGCATTGCACTTTTTAATGTGCAGTATAGATCAGTTTGTATTTTGTATAAATATACCTTGTAAATAGGAAACTGGAATGTGATTCAATTTTGTATCTGTTATTGGTCAACCTTTTACTGGTGCTAATTTCACAGAACTGTAATTGCTATTTTAATGTGTCCTAACTGCATAAGATAACAGAAACACTGATATGAGGATATGCTTTGATTGATAGGTGAAAAAATTGAAAAATGTTTTTAAGATATTTTGATTGAATGTTAAGATTTATCGCCAAAATACAGATAGGCCTTGTGTGATTTTCCTCCATTTTACATCCATGAGAGTTAATAGTCCAGTTATCAGTTAGATGAATTGCAATGTAGGTGGCTATAAATCATAGATCATCATTGCTATCTACTGAAGATAGTGCACAAAAATGCATAGAATAAGTATAGGATTTTAAAACTAAATTACGTCATCATCATCATTTACCCTCTATGCCGTTGTTTGGCACCATGCCGCCTTGAATTATCATTTTCCATGTCATCCGGTCTTGAGTTTTTACTCCATGTTCATCATCTCCATGTTTCAGACTGAGTTCCTTTCCTTGGACAAAATCTAGTAGAAAAATAGTACAACATTTCTAAGGTGCACATTTGGAACATCATTTAAGTACAATTTAAGTACATTTATAGTACATAAATTTGTACTATATTTGTACTAAAACTGTAATATAATTGTGTTCCAAATGTGCACCTTAGGAATGTTGTACTATTTTTGTACTTGATTTTGTCCAGGGTTATAAAGTCATTGTTCATCATTGAGATCCAAGCCCTTGCAGATTTTCCATATGGCCTTTTTTTTAATCATTAAGTTGGAACTTATATATTCTATAAAATTACAATGATTCATATAAGACTTTCTTCTTCATATCTTTTTTATTCAAGTATATATGTTTAGCTGTGGTCACAACTTGACTAAATCTCTAAATAAGAAGGTAATTTGTTTTGTTTATACAAGGTGTTTGTGAACATTTTGGATAATTACCTGGCTGCAAACTAAAATACAGTCATAAGATGCGTTTTCTAACATGGCTGCAATAAAGAAAAGTTTGTACCAAATAATCATAAACAAAATTGTTGTATGGTTTTCATAATATTTCTATTACTTAGCTTTTAGCCTGCAATGTCAATACAAGTGAAGTGAGATTCAAATATTGTCATATAAAAGGTAATCTATTGATTTAGATAAAAAAGATGAACATTCCTTAAAATGGTCCAGCTCTACTCCCACTAAATGTAAAGAAAAGTTGTTTTTAAGGTAAGTCGCTTCTGCCTATAACAGCATAATAAAATGAGCTGGGATTTCATTTTAGTTTCGTTCAGCATGACCAAGACATATCAATTTGAAATGTGAGGAAAATCATTAAAGCAGCAAAGTGTAAACTTTTTTGATATGTTGAGATGGTCAGAAGGAAAGTTTTAATTTATGTGTATAATTTTTAAAGAAAATCAAGGTAAGGCTCTTCTCATATAATTATAGCCACTCGACAAAAATAAAGTCAAACCAATTTAATCAAAAAGAATAATTACATATGTCTAGGTTCGTAAAACCATTAAGATTGGCACGCATAAGACAACAGCAGCTCTGTACTCCATGCAATATGAAAAACATTGATAGTCTATCGATTCCACATTCTCAAAATGTAAGAAATGAAAACTTAGATAAATTTTTCAAATGGCTGTAAAAAGATGGCATTATGGTTATGTTGTCAAAATTTGGGGTCAATATTTTGCTGAGATTAGGCCAAATAAAAAACCAAGTTTGTTTCTGGTAACACGCGCGCGTTTCTGTTTAGTTACATATTTCCCACATATTTTTTTTTTGTTTTGATATTTCGCATCAAAAAAAAAATAATTTAAAAAACCCACCAAATTCTGTAAAAAGCTTACTGGAGACTTGCGTAAAAAGAAACGAACACCAATTCGGGTACTCTCAGCCTATCAATTAGTCGGCAATTAAATTGTTCATGTGTCTGGAGATACAGGAAAATACTCATATTTAGGTAAGATTACACGGATACTCAATACCTATTACAATAACAAAGGCTACAGTTATTATATATAAAGCCTTTATGGATATTAATGATATTAATAAATAATATAAAAACCAAAAGCATTGTTTTAACATGTTTTTCTTCCTGGGAATCCTGCATTTTTTGTAAAAAAAAAAGAAAAAAAAAAGGAAACCCGCATATCGCATTACATTTTCGAAAAGTACAAAATAAAAAATAAAAAGCTGCATACCGCATTTACTTTTTCAAGCATGTTACCAGAAACAAACTTGGTGGGTTTTTTTGGCCTTACATATATTTTTTTATTTAGCTTTGAGGGCTCATTCTTGGATTTATGGGGGTCAGACTAACTGTCCACTTATCTTTTGTGAGTGTTTATTTATATTATTGGTCATTTTATGTCAGCTTTGATTTTTATATATCCATTTTTTTCGTAAGAAAGCAGACTTCATTTCAACCTCTCAGAATGAATGGAATCGTTGACACGGTCCAATTTTTTTTTAATGAGATGACAAGAATATAAAATTCACTATAATTTAAGCACAGAAGAAAAGTATTAAAAACAGTCATATATTGCTTCTCAAAGGTCGCAAGTAATGAAAATCAAATAAAGCACCAAATTGACTACATGAGATTTTTATTGATCTTGCAATCACATTAACACATAGACTTCATCTGACATTTACAAATTGATGTGAAGCTTTGTGCCAGTTTCTGTAAACATTATGCAATAGTGACGTCATCTTAAAAGCTATTATTGCATGATTTCATGAATAACCTGGTTAGATTTTACATGGATTTTATGAAGGTCATGTGTAAAATGAGTTGTTATGGGACCAATTCTCTAAGCGTATTGATTAAATGCAGTTTGAATTAAATGGGCAGTTTGTCAATTTTTTTCAAATATGTGACCCGTCATATCGAAAGGTACCTTAAGGTCGGCAAAATCAAAAGCGATTTTTTGATCTCATCTGAAAGCTGAGATTTTAAGCTTTAAAATGACCCCTTGATTTTGGTTATTGGATGTTCGGTTGCGAAGTTACACCCAAATTGGTAAA
>JXSR01S074358.1:20513-33672 GCA_000969725.1 Ophiothrix spiculata | reverse complement strand
AGTGCAAGTAAAATCATGAGTTTTTTAAGCCTAATTGAGAAAATTCTCATCTCTGCAAGTAACTTCAAATGTCAACATCGAGCACTGGCTCTGTTCAAAGTTCTGAGATCCGGGTGGATGGGTGTCGCTCTGTGGTTTTAAGAATGTAATTTCTAACCATTTTATGGCAGATATTAATTTTAAAATATGCCATCTAGTGTTATTTTACATTATTTAGCAAAAAAACATGTGAAGATTGGATACACCTACAATATTTTAGAAAATTTTGATTTGTGCCTAAATTTGTCCTCACATGTCGATTTTCCAGATTTCTGTAAGTATGACGGCATAGTGACGTCATACATTAATGTATAAACTTGATTTTGGTATCAATAGAAAAGAAGCAATCAATACCATTAGTACCTCATATGGTGGTATGGGGCTTTCTTCTACTACTTTGCTATTAAAAAAATAGGGAGGTCGCAACAAGGTCAAATGCATTTTCGGCCATAATGCTGATTTAAAGTAAATTTATTTAACTTTTTATACATACAAACATGTTTTGGCAGCCATTTTGGACATCTGTATGGGTGCCATTTTGAATCATTATTGCTTTTAATGCTCATTATTTGATTTTTATGCATGAAACGTATTTTCCATGGGTTGCATCAAACATGTGTTTCGATTTTAATTTCATCATGGGCGCCATTTTTAATTTGAAACATATTAAAGACATACCTAGTAGACAAATGTAATGTTTTGTAACCTTAAATGATATTTTCTGTTGAACATTTATGATATTTGACATTTTTTGAAGCTGTTTTGATCAATTTAACTGAAATAACCTTTTTAACAGCCATTTTGGTGGCCATTTTGAATATAAAACATGCATACGCACTAATATAATTCATACAGTACCTAATGCCATTTTCACTTAATAACTTTGAACAAAAAATGTTTTACAAGTAACTCTATGCAAGTAATTGCATTGAAAAAGTACCAAAATATGGTATTTCTAGCTAAAAAGGTCAATGACCTTTAAAGGTCACCAGAGGTCAAATTATTTTTGGGTCTGGTTCTAAAAATGATCCTTGGGGTATGTACTAGCTGTATGCAAAGTGTCACGCTTTTATCAAAAAGTGCACAATACTTATGCTTAGCAGGTGTACTATTATAGCAAACTTCACTTTTGTATTGAAAACATATTTTTACAAGGAAAAATCAAATTGATCCTGTTATAAACACCCATATTTTATGAGAAACTGCACACAAAGGAACAATGATTAAGTGATAGCAATGTGAAAATTGTATTAACATACATTATTCTTTTCTGAGCTAACACAATGCACTGTTTGTCTTTTGTTTGTTCTCCATAGAGCTATGGGCATCTACATGGACACCATTAACATCTTCATCAGAATTGCCACAATACTTGCTTCAGGTGGAGGTGGAAAGAGGAAATAATTATCAACATGTTGTAGATGGTGTAGAAAACAGCAAAAATATATGAACTTATTATTACATTCTATGTTAATAAATAAGGAATTGAGCTGATCGACTCAGAAGCGCTGAATTAAAACAGGATGTACATAAAAAATTGAAATGAATTTTTTAAGCATTCAATGGTAAAAGTAAGGAAGATCAACAAACTTAAGCTTATTCATCTACAAATACACAGATGATGCATGAAAAAGTATCTTGTTCAGTGGATATTCTGAATAATTTCCTTCTCGTACAATACATTTTATCGTAAAGCATCCCCAAACAGTTCATGTAACTTGTATATTGCAGTAGGTGAAAACTTTAAAGCTCAAATATTTTTGTAAAATGAAATGACACAAAGAAATATTGCATTTGAATAAGTCATGTTTTCTAAGTTTTCTTGACATGTAATAGACCATATCGATAATTGACATAATCCCGCCGTTGATGGGGTAAATCCACAGAACCGGACAGGGAATCGGAACTCAGAACGAGGCCAAGTATGATAAACACACTACTTGCTCTCGCTCTGAGTTTTGTTCCTCGTCTGATTCTGTAGATTTACCCCATCAACGGCGGGAGTAGGTCAATTATCGATATGGTCTATAGGTTTGTTTTACACATATTAATCAACAATCAATCAATAATTGTTGTGTCCATCATGGAAAGCTCACCAGAAAAGCACCTGGACTAAGCATTTCCACCTGAATCAATGGAGGAGAGTTCTGATTCATCTGTGCCAAAGCATTCATCACAGACTAATGCAACTCATGCTCATTGGTAACATGTTAATGTATTGACGTACATGTATAACATATGTCAAGCTTATTAGGTCCTGGTTTAATATAAGATATTAATTATTATTCAAGATGGACACTAAATATGTTTATATACCTCATATATAGATTCCTGTCCTCTTATGAGGGCCTAGATTGAACTAGGCCCTATAAATTTTCTATGCCCGGGGCATATTTTTCACTTGTCCCGCTCAATGTATTTTGTGTCGCGTAACTTGAACTTCACCCTCGCGACTTTTAGCATTCATGGTAAAACATGCCCTGCATTGCGTAAGCTAGGATATATCTTGTACGCACAATACAACACGGTCGGCACTGAAAGGAGAAACAAATATCGTTAAGTGTTTTGAGTGGTAAAAATAGTTCTTTAACCAACCAGAGGATGAAAATCTATATATTCGGTATACAAAAATGAATATTGACTGCTTTTAGTTCGGGGTATGGTTAAAATTATTTCCCCTCGGTGATCTCAAAACCATGAATATGCTGAGGTTCGCTTCGGGCATATTCATGGTTTTGGGATCACCTTGTAAAAATAATTTAAACTATGCCCCTCAAAGCAGTCAATATTTGTATAGGATTCTCTATCAGTAGGTTTAAGGATATAAAAATTAATTAAGTGTTGGAATGAAAACTGGTGAAGATAGATCTAATGGACAACGTACAAAACAAGTCAACGATCAAGTATGATACGAGAGGTATAATAAATTTACCTACATTCTTTCATGCATAGTGTACCAATTTAGGATTGTACAGGTATTTGAATGTATTTCATGTTAGCATTATTTATTATATACATGAAGAGAAAGAATTTTAAACTAAGTCTTATGTGTGGTGCAATTGGTGGCATGCGACCAACATCCACTTGTCTTCGATGCCAACTGGTATTATCCACGATCTGGAAATATCATGTGTATAATTATACACTTGATTTATTTGGGAAATTGAAGCTTAGGGAGACACAATGATGATGTAGTAAAAATAAAATTGACTATTTATGAGCTGGTCACAGAATGACATAGACATAATGTAAGATCTTGTATCTTAAAAATAGTTGTGAACATGGGTGAAATTACAAATATATACTGACTTTAAAGTGATGCTATAAGATCCTACAGACAGGGTGCTGCCCTATCACTCATGACTTGTGAGTCTTTTTGCCCGATTGGGTTTCATTTTGGTATCTTGATACCCTTCAAATAATTTTACCCATTGTTGCATATTTTTTGCTGTTATGGCAATTTGATAAATGATGTTTGAGAACACACATATAATTCCACATGTATTAGTATAGAAAAGGACATGTGTGTATTTGGTGACTTTGTATCATGAAGAAACAAGTTCATAGAAAAAATATGCACATGGATGCTCTTAGTCATATAATTTTTCATTTTAAACTGTTCTTACTCAAATAAATTTTAAAACCAATTCTAATCTTACAATATTGCTTAAAAATGTCTAGTTAAATGAGCCTGAATCTGTCCCAGATGTAATAAAGCTTACCTGAAAGTAAAACAGCAAGTCACTGAAGGACCATGACTCAATCCTGATATTTAAAAAAAAATGTAATAAATAAAAAGAAAGTATTTGTGTTGTTTGTTTAGTCTCTTTTTGAAGTATATACAATTAACAATTTGACCTGAAAATCAAGGTTTAACTAATTTAAATCATGTGATAAGAGTTCATTCCAACCAACTTTCTTGAATTCATTAATGTATCATAAATATATACTATACACCCTATTACCCAATTGTTTTCAGTTTTAAGGATGACAATAAGAAATTTGTGTTAGAGAAAACATTCAAACAGGTATACCCTGAGATTATATAATATCATTTTCAGTTCATTTTTTCCTCTCTGGCTGTAGAAAAAAAGGGGATATTAAAAAATTAATAAAATACTTTGGATTTATTGTGCGCATGTCTCCCAGATTTGTAATTCCACACAGCCTCTGCTCACTTTACTTGCCCGGATCAGCTCCCCAAGTTTTGTACGGGTTTCCACAAGACAATAAGCAGTTAGTTCCTTACCCAAGGGATTTTCAAGGACACTCAACATTTGGCACCAGCGAGCTTTGAACTTGGAACCGCACCAAGCAAGGGCCTTACCGTTTGAGCTAACTTGAATGCTATATTGTAATGAGTGTATTGCATCTTAGTGCATCTTACAAACAAACTTAGTTCTTTATATTCAAACTCAAGAACAAAAGAAATTGATAAAATGGTAAACTTTAGCACAGGTTTTACCACATAACAAAACTTTCTTAAATGGCAGCCTTAACCAGCTTTAAAACAATACCTGGGTAAGTATGCAGATCTATGTATCACCTGGCGTTAGATCTGTCAGACATTTGTTAAACAAAAATAGAAGGAAACTATTTGAATCACAGCTATAGTAATCCCTGGTCTTGTAGGGTTTCATGGAGCACATTGATACTAAGACATATAAGCAGCTGTTTCTTTGACCTGGATTCTTGGAATATATTACACATGATATTTATTGTGAATTTATGTATCAGTGATAATGGAAAAAAAAGTGTCCTGGGGGAGCTTTTATATTTACTATTTTCTATACCGTATCCTATTAATGTACATCGCCTCTCTATTTTTCAGATAAAACCATCTATTTGACTACCTCACCATATGGGCTTACAAGCTAAATGTCAGTGTCCCAATAAACACTGTGCATGAGAATAGAGCTGATTTTCTCAGAAGTTTGTCATACTAGCTTCCTAAAACTTATATTACGTTAAAGCCCATGCCTTTGTCCATCATTGTTGACAATTTCAAGAAAATCCATCAATGCAAACCACCAAAGATATGTTTGATACCACGGTAAAGTTAGCAGCATATTAGAAATTAGACATTCAAAAAACGGAAAAAAAATCCCAGGTTTTTTTTAGCAGATTTTTAGACATTCGTAATTATTTTCTACACGAATTAGGTCAAATGGGGTCAATTGAGGTCATTTTCGAAAAATCGAATTTTCAAATAAATACCAAGTTTTTTTAGCAGATTTTTAGACATTCGTAATTAGATGGATTTAAGGAAAATGGTTATGTTTTCTGCACGAATTGGGTCAAATGGGGTCAATTGAGGTCATTTTCGAAAAATCGAATCGAATTTTCAAATAACGAATGTCTAAAAATTGGCTGACTGAATTTTTTTTTTCGAATTTCTAAAAATGCCCCCACATGACCCCATATGACCAGCCTAATTCGTGCCCAAAAAAAGTTTGGAGTGAAAATCCATTCAAATAACGAATGTCTAAAAAATTGGCTAAAAACTTATACTTTTTTCGAATGTCTAATTTCTAAATTCTAATATGTTGCTAACTTTACCATGGTAAACATCAGAAATTTGACGCTCAAGTATTTAACGTCAAAAACATTCACCACGTACGTACCTTCTTATGATATTCCATAACTGATCATGCAAAGACAATTTACTGAGCTATGTCTTTTTTATTATTTCTGTGAAAGTTATTTACCAATTATTTATCCTCTTCTTTAGTAAGATATACAGATAAAAGTTATAAACATGGTAAACTGTTATGTATACATTTTTTTTTACCGGGCGGTTCTCAACTAATTCTATACAATGCTTGTAAATGACAAAATTTTAAGGTAAAGCACTAAAGTTTTCAGTGTATTTTCCATGTATATTTTTTTTGAGAGCGTCCAAGCGCCAATCTAGCCAAAGCTCTTAATATGGCAGTTTGCCGCAAGTTCAAAAGCACTTCTCTATGCTAATATAATTTAAGAAATGATAAATAGCTGTCTTTGTTTTCTTCTTTTATGCTGCTTTTGGTGTAATTATATGCAACAAAATAAATATTTCAGTGTGTCCAAGAATTAAGTTATCAAAAGTTTAATGGGACATAACTCAAAAACTAAATAAGACCAGACTCTGAAAGTTAGGGACAATCTTGTATGATGTTCTACACTTGCTATTGTGCAAAATGGAGAAAATCCATACATTAGTTTTCTAGACCTGAGAGCTTTAAGCTCTTTTCCTTAACAGGAGTTTGAACACTTTTCTCTGTTTGGGTAAGTTGTAAAAATTCCACAGCAATTTGCAGCACAAGCATGCAACAACGAACGCCATCTTAACAAACATAATCATGATAAATACTGGTTCAATTATAAATGCTTTCAAGATTATTTTAGCCAATTTCTGGTATTGTTTAATGTATAAAATTAGAATAAGGGTCATTTGGAAGTGAAGTGGCATTTCCAAACTTGGCATTGACCTATGATGGCATGTCATTAGGTGGGTATGCTAAAAAGGTGGTGTTGCTACATTTTTTCGTGGGTTCTCCAACTTAATTTGATGTAAATTCCCTATTCCGTGGCCTATGGACTTGTTTAATGTCTCATTTATTAAAGCTTACACTTTCTGCTATTTGTAGCAGTAATTTGGTCTTCATGGGTTACATAATTTAAGAGAGACAATGGTTTGAACTTGGCAGTACAAAGGTGGTGGTGCCTACGGATGTGGTAGGTAGCCAAATTGAGACAATATCACCATTTCGGAAGGTTTGACACTGCTGGAACATTCACAAATGGATTCTGTGACCTCAAATACATACAGATAGTCACCAACATGGCTAAAATTTGGTATATAATTACAGTAATTGGCAAATTTATCATTTTTACACCTTCAGACCCCTTCCCCCTCGATCAGTTTTTTTGGCAGCACCTTCTCAATTTTTTGTCCGATTTTGACAAATTTGGTGTCAAAATGTTCAGGGGATCAAGCTGCATCAAATAAGAATTAGGACAGAATGATTTGAAACATCATCATTTTCTCCCCTTGTATAGCCTGCCTCTAATTAATTGAAGGTCATTAACACCAAGACCCTAAGGGGTCTGTTTCAAGTTTAATGCATCAAAGTAACTATTAAAGTGTTTATAACATATCCTGAAAAAATGAACTGTTTACCATTAATCATTCCAATTTATGACTTGCTTTAGGAAAAACAGGCAATTTTGAGAAAAACATGTTTGAAAATTACATTTTGCATTGCCGTCAATGGAGTAATTAACCATTAATTAGCTCATTATGCCAAAACAAAAGTGATATTTGGCTAAAAAGTTACTTGAATTGAAAGAGATCAATAATATTAACATCATATCAAAAAATGGTGGTTTTTTTTTTACCATGTAACACATTTTTGACCCACCTCATGAAATAAAAACCTTATACAATACTCGGTTTCTCACACTTTAATACCCAAAGAATACAGGACAGATCAGAGAGATTACACATAGTCACTAGTGTGACAATTCGAGACCTAGATCTTGCCCAGATCCTACCACTGATCTACCGTACACCCTGTCTAGTAATTCCAGTTAATACCAATAAAATCCACAGATCTACCCAGTTAGTGACTAAATTGCTGTGGACTGAATTTGTGGTGTGCTTTTATAGGTATATGTCTTTTCGACGCTCTGGTCAAGGAGTTATTTGAGACCTGGAGCGATTGTACTTCAAAGTCAACTTCTACTAGGAGATTCAAGTTCAAAAAACAACAGACCACTGAAGGGACTGGTCTAAATTCTCTCCGCTACTTTTTTACATACATATTTTTTCACTTGAATTGAAAGAACATTTATAATAATATAACCTGTAGGTGGTGTCCCCGAAAATTGTGGAATATTGGAGGAAATTGCAATTCTTTACCAACTTTCATTTTTTCCTCCGGAGGCAAACATGGTATAAAAACAGTGTTTCTAGTGTTAAATCTTATGAATATTATGTTTCTACACACCTCTCTGCTACACCTGTGGTGGGCAAACGAGTAACTTTCTTACTTAATCCGCTTAACACTTTGCAGTGCATAGTCCTAGGCTGTTCCAAGTGTGGTTATAGTCTGTGGCTGAAACAGTGGTTCTATATGTACACCCAAACGAGTATTTGAAGAGCCCAATTCCAAAACCTCTTACGTCCATTCTTATGGAATTTGAGTTTGAACCTGAAACATGGTGTGCTTGACCGTACCGTACTTCCCAGCAATGATAACGATTTGTTGCAAAACCGCCTATAATCTGTTGAAAATGTCAATCCAAAAATTGACTTTGTTTCCAAAACCTCTTACATCCAAAATAGTTTTGTGACAAAACCTCTTATGTCCATGCCTGTTGTTGTTATTGGACCATAACTGATGAATCGTTTGAGGGAACCACAATTCGTCATGTGAGTGCAAGAAAGTCGTATCTGCAATAGTTGCCATTTGTCATAAATTTGGATTGCACACTGTCTAATCTCCAATCTGGGGTCAGTGGTTCTTGAAATGGTTCTTCGTCACCTGAAGAACCATTTCAAGAACCACTGACATAAGACAGGGAATTTTTGAGGGATTTTATATATCCTTGTGACAAAGTACAAAATAAAAATAACTTAGGGCAGCCATTGCAGATACGACTTTCTTGCACTCACATGACGAATTATCATTTCCCGCAACATTTGAATTAGACAAGTACTGCATGTAACTACATACTTGTCACTTGACACTGGTCGATGATATAGAACCCTTTGCTAAGTTATTTACAACCTATCATAAGCCTGTGAACATGCCGCAATTTGCGTGAACCACTCTGTTGCTATTGCATTTTTGTGCACTTTCTGGACGGTTTTAGCTGAGCATACCTTTGAATGGTGGAGATGGGGTGGGTGGGCGGTGGAAAGGGTAGGTTTTGGGCTTTAAAGGTGTTACTACATAGATGTGAATGTTTTAGTTAATAAATCACATCATTTTACACTGAAAATATGATCTTAATTTCTGCAATTGATTTATTTTGTTTGTTGTCCATTGATTAATTATGGAGTTTGGTGACAAAACCTCTTACATCCATTTTTTTGAAATATTGTAATTAGTTTACAAAATAATTGTGATTAGTCTGATTGCTGTAAACATAATATTGTAAACAAGTACATCATTATACTTAATTTGCATGCAAACTTGATTCAAAATAACAACGTACAAATGTCATAATAAACTTTCCTTGTTTTCTCACTTTAACAAAAATGGATGTAAGAGGTTTTGGAAACAAGCTCTTCATTTCTAAGTTCAGCTATTTTTGTCATGTCAACAAAACTGAACCAAGTCCAATTACACTCAGCGTCCTAAGACAATATCAAGATAAACAGCACATCACAGGATTATTGTTGTAATAGGACAGAAATGGCTCTTTCTCGAGTCCCTAGTGTTTTAAAACCATTTGCATGTTTATAGAAAATATGAGTTCTAGGTCAAATCAATTCTCTTTTGAGGAGATTTTCTGAATAAAAGTAAATTGGCATCAATAAAAAGTACCTTTTTGAATATTGAGGGCTAAATATGGCCATCTTGTTACACAGATGACAAATCCTCATTTTTTTGCATAAAGATTCATAAAGACATACACATTACGGTAGTAACTGGCTCCAGAGAAATTGATCCAATTTTGGGCCAAAAAAATCGATATTTTGGTAAAAATTTGCGCCAAATTTCATATCTTTATTAAAATGGCTTGAAAGCGGCTTGTGTAATACTTTTTGTCTTAACTTTTCATTGAAAATGGCTTCTAGAGCTATAATAAATGTAAGAATTAGGTCGTATGCACAGGCGCAGCCAAGACTTTGTGAGCCAAGGGTGGTGAAAAAATCCATCTTAACTATTTGGTACCGTTCTGCGTCTACAGTTTAAGGATTTCAAACAAATTGACAGGAATGTTTTATCCGACCAATGACTATCCATCAATTACTTTTGGCTCTGGTTTATTGTTTTTGGTTCAAGGCGATCTTTTTAGCTATACATAAAAAGCTATAACTGATTATAATTCAAGAACTGGTCGTACAAATATGGGGTAGACGTAGCATAAAAAGGTTTCTGTGTAGTTCAATTAAGTTTTATTATAGAAGAATAAAACCTAGTGCATATTTTGGTGCTATTAGATGGGTAAGTTAACTTTCTTTCAAATTCAAAACTTTTCAAGTCAATTGAACAAGTGTTACATGTATGTTTTTTATGGTTCAAAAGTAAGTGTAAGGGGGAGATAGTTGTGGAAGCGTACGGTTGTGGAAGCGAAGTTTTACAAGAATGATTTTTCACACTTTTAAATGAAAGAGAAATACATCTATTTATGTTTTTTTAAATAAATTTTGAGTCATGGTAATTTCATGGTGGTTTTTTGTGTTTGTTTTTTTCATGCGTAGCATATGTGGTACTTCCAAATGACTTCTCGTTCTCGTGTGGAGAATCATAACCCACATTTGGGCAATCTACACGGAGCGCAAATCCAGATGCATGCGCATCTCCGAGATTCAGATCTGAGATCCGCATCTCCGTAGACCGCTTACACGTACGCATGTACGCGGAGTGCTGTAGAGTAGAATGCTGATCTGACGCCCGTGTATCCATAGTCTATCGCAAAGCGGCCCACGGAGATGCGCATCATCTGGATTTACACTCCCGTGTAGATTGTCCAATTGTTGCAAAGCGGCCCAAAGTTAAAAGTTATCAGGTCAAGGGTCAAATTGTTATTTAAAAGGTGCTACATTTTTGATACTTGCATTGATAGATTGATAGAAATATAATGAAGATGTTTATGGCAACCTTGACCTCAAAGGACATGTCAAAGGTCAAATTCTAAAAAAGATAATCAAAATCAGTATCTGACCATAGGAAAGTGTTAGATTTATAATTGTTCTTGCATAGATAAGATAGGTTGATAGAATATATACTGAAGATGTTTATTTTACCCTTGACTCCAAAGTTCAGAGGTCAAATTATAAAACAATAATCTAAAATCAGTATCTGACCATAGGAAGGTGTCAAAATTTATTATTATTCTTGCATACAGAGATTGATAAAAATATACTGAAGATATTTATTCAAGGGTCAATTGTATTAAAAATCAATCAAAGATCAGTTTCTGAGCATAGGAAGGTGGTAGATTTATTGTACTTGCATAGATAAGTTGATAAAAATATACTGCAAATATGTATGGTAACCTTGGTCAAAGTTCACAGGTCAAATGTCAAATTGATATAAAAAGATGTAAGGAAGGTGCTAGATTTGCTGTTCATGCATAGATAGGTTAAAAAAAATATACTGCAGATATATATAGTACGCTTGACACCATAGGTCAAAGTTCAGAGATCAAGGTCAAATTAAAGAGATTAATAGAGGTGGTCAAGTGCCAAAATACTAATTTTGAGTTAGGAACGTTTAAAGTTCTGACTTTTATAACTTCTAAATATCTTCAGTATCATGATAAGGAAAATAGAAATCGTAACTCTGGTAAGCGGGATAAAAAGACACCACCCAAAATTAAACTCCTAGTCGTAAATTGTCGTGGTCTCAAAGGTGAAAACAAAAAACACGATCTTCTGGATCTAATTGAGACCCACAAACCAGATGTTATTTGTTGCCAAGAAAGTCATATAGATAGTTCCATAGCAACAGCTGAAATCTTACCTGATGAATATAATGTTTCTCGAAAAGATAGAAACATCTATGGGGGTGGGGTGTTTGTAGCTATTTCAAAGAAATATATTTCAACAACCGAATACTCATTAGACACAAAATGTGAGATAATATGGTGCAAAATCACAATAGCAGACGCAAGACCCTTATATATTGCATCATTTTATAGGCCGACAAACAATGATATAAAACCCGTTCAACAACTACAATAAAAGAAGACATCAGGACCTTCCCATAATGCCTCGCTTCCAATGGGTTTTTTGTATAGGATGTGATGAGAGGGTTTAGGGATGAAACATATCGGAAATGCAAATCAAGGTCGAGGTCTGCTAATTATGCTATGTTTCATCCCTAAACCCTGTCATCACATCCCATACAAAAAATCCATTGAAACCCCATTGGAAGCGAGGCATTATGGGAAGGTCATGATGTCTTCTTTTAACTACAATTGTCTCTAGATAAGATATCCAAGAATGACACCTTACCTAATATCATAGTGGCTGGTGATTTTAACTTGCCAGACATCGACTGGACTGAAGTGAGTATCTTGCGGGGTTAGTTGACATCTCTCCCCATTCAGGTACCACATCTGTTGGAAAAAGATGTTGGTCCCACGTCAAAAATATCAGACGTGATAGTTGTGGAGTTGCAACACTCAATATTCAAGGAAAAGAAATTACAAGTAGTGTAGATAAAGCAGAAGCACTTAGTTACCAATATACTAGTGTCTTTACCATGTTTACAACGGAAGATCTTTCAAATATTCCCAAAATGAACGCTGACCCATTTCCTACAATAGATGACCTTACCATAAATACTGAAGGTGTGAGAAAGCTTCTCGGGGAAGTGAACCCTCATAAAGCTTGTGGACCTGATGGAGTTTCCTCTCATATATTAAAAGAGCTAAGTGAAGAGCTAGCTCCAATAATCAGGTACATATTTAACCAATCTCTAGAAACTGGTGACATACCCGAAGACTGGCTTACTGCTAATATCACAGCAGTATTCAAAAAAGGACCAAAAGATAACCCCGCAAATCATAGGCCTGTGTCCCTCACCTCTGTAACATGTAAACTGATGGAACATATTATTTTTCGTCATATCATGAGTCACTTGGAAAAATTTAATATACTCTCTCATTTTCAGCATGGTTTTAGAGCAAAACACAGTTGCGAGTCTCAGCTTATCATCACTGTAGAAGATCTTGGACCATAACTTTCAAACAGACCTCCAAATTCTCGACTTCCAAAAAGCTTTTGACACCATCCCACATCAACGACTACTTGGTAAGCTAGAACATTATGGAATAAGAGGTAAGATCTGGGCATGGGTTAAAAAGTGGCTAACTACCAGAACGCAAAAGTTGAAAGGTTGTTGTTGAAGGCAAATCAGCTCGACCGACTCAAGTTATATCCGGAGTTCCTCAGGGT
>JXSR01S074357.1:86103-97560 GCA_000969725.1 Ophiothrix spiculata | reverse complement strand
ACAAACAAAACAAAAATAATCCATGACAGAGGTCGGAATTCCCAACATTATGTGGACCAAAATAATAGGAGTCATAATGAGCATACTCAGGCCCACAGTAGAAATCGGACAAAGTTGAAAAATAAGCAACATTTAATGCATAAATTACGCAAATTAGATACTTAATTAGCATATGTTGCGATCAAATTGCAGCTGGCATAAGCGCAGCTCTATCCGCACCTACCCATTAAATTTCATGAATGTAGGGTGCACGGTTTGTAAAATATCCCATTTAAAGCATTTTGCGCATAAATTATGCTACATTTTATGCATAAATTATGCAAATTAGGTACTTAATTAGCATATTTTTCGCTCAAATTGCAGCTGGCCCAAGCGCAGCTCTATCCCCACCTACCCACCAAATTTCATGAATGTAAGGTGGACGGTTTGTAAAATATGGCATTTAAACCATTTTATGCATAAATTATGCAAATTAGGTACTTAATAAGCATATTTTGCGCTGAAATTGTTGCTTGATCGAGTTTGGCTCCGGGTCTACCCAGTCACCAAATATCATTATTGTAGGGCATGCGGTTTCAGAGATACGTATAAAATAAAATTCTGCTCCCTTTAGGAGATACAGCCAAGTTTATAGATCAAATTATATAGGACTACATGTAAGAGCGCCATCTTAAAACGCATCGTATTCGTTAATCAAATGGCAGATCGGGCCGATTTTCCTATATGTGATGCGCCAATCAAAATAAGGTGGGGTTAAAATTTTGAAGGGGTGGAGTTTTAGCAAATGCCCCTTTCACAAAAAAATCACATATTTTCTGGTTAAAAACCGACTAAATTTGCATATTTTGCGCCAAAACTTTCAGAGAAAATTACTACCCACCCTTACCACCAGTCCACCGACTTGCATCGCTCTATGCCTCACCAGTTCTGAGAAACGAGCCCGGACGGAAGGACGGACGGACAAAAAATTGCATATTTTCTGCTTAAAAAACGACTAAATTTGCATATTTTGCGCCAAAACTTTCAGAGGAAGTTACTAGCCACCCTGACCACCACTCCACCGACTTGCATCGCTATACGCCACACCAGTTCTGAGAAATGAGCCCGGACGGACAACCAGAAAACATAATGCCTCTGGCGGAGGCATAAAAAATACAGCTTGCCATCAGCAATTTCAGAAAGATCACCTCAAAAATGAAAGAAATTTTAAATACAATCTGAATAAAAGTGTGCGCAACCAAAACCCTGTTTATGTCTTTTTGTTATGGGAACACCAAACACCAATTTTTGAACTCCTGTGCCAATTACACGACATACGGCATCAGCGGGAACACTGATACTATTCACCAAATATATAACTACCTCCCTTTCCCCTGGCTTTGTATGCAGCCAAATATTGCCAATATTATTAGTTATTGGGTGAAGCGGAGAAGTGTCATCTATCCAGGCGAAGTGCAGCTGAGCCTGGATATGACACTGAGCGCACAAGTATTTCCCATAACATACCGACGCTGAACCTAATAACGAATTTATCATACCACTAAGGCAATCTCAATCATTACACTATTTATTTATTTGTTTGTTTTTTCAACTTTTTTTGCTTTATTTCACAAAAATTAACAAAAACGAACCACTTTTGGTGAATGTTTTACTCTATACATCCCTACAAGTTTATAATGTAACATTCCGACGCGCTCAGTGACATGATATAAGTGCGTCTGACGCGTTCAGGGTAGGATACGAAATATATCCCGGCAACGGCTTTTCCAAATATGGTCATAAATTCTCTTAGTGGTATGATAAAAAAACATACAGATTTATAATTTATATGATAGATCAGTCAACATCATATTAAATGTAGTAATTCCCTGTCCCTTGGTTAAAATATGCATTCACCTAAATATCATCATCATTGTCATGATTTTTATGAACCTCACCCACATAATTCATCATCAGTTGTGAAATTATCACCCCTGATGATGTGGAGCAATACTTCACTGTATGCAAATATCACTGATAATACAGTAGGAATGAGCAATACACCAGGTATTCCGCCCACTATGTGTGTACTGCCCAGATCTATTGATATGCAAAACCAATATGTGGTTAGGTTACAATCACAGGGTCATGATATGAGTAGTATTTTCAGTTTCTAAAGATTATTTTCCCATGATTTTGGATCAAGGTTTGCAATATTACAGTTTTGAGAACGTTTTCTAGTTTTGTCAAAGATGATTTGGCAGCCATCAGGTTATTTTAAACTGAAATTGGACAACTTTAATTGGAAACTGAGAACTTTTTTTTTTTTAATCGGGCTATTGCTCCTTTAAATGTCCTTCATATCATAGGTCAATTGTCCCATTATGAAGGGCTGGGTCCAGTGACCCTTTATTATACCAATTTCTCTTTCATTTGCCCTACTACCAGGCTTGAACACTTTTGAATCTTGTAGGCCTATATAGATAGGGCCTATAGAATAAGATCTCATATTTAGAAGAGTTCACAGATCATAAATTATAACCTAATTTGAACCCTTTAAAAAATACTACCGGTATCTGTATAGGTCAGTCGGAACTCATTGTCACAGAAACTATTATTTTGTTTGTTTTCTTCAAAATAAGTTATTCACTTCGCATTTTAAAATATGTGTGTTTTTTTATAGTGAAATACAAGTACATTGTATTTTATTTAGTAAAAGGAGTTCATACATTGCCAAATTATTGAATTTGTTAAACCGTTGAGTCGTTGACTTCTGTTTATATGATGCTTCGGAGAATTATTTATAGGAATGATCAATTCCTCTAAATTATTTAGGAATTGATCATTGATCCAATTCAAAGGTCATTTACTTGTAAACTATTGATTTGCAATATGGAAGTTAACCAAATTATTGCCTCATTTCCACAAACAATACAAAGGAAATTGCGTGACATATTTGCTAAATGTATCATTTCAGAATAAGACCACTTTTCTGTCATTTTGCCAAACCCGGCAAGATACTGCCAGTATGAAACAAGTCTCTCACCAATTCACAAGTTTTGACAATTTTGACCTGGTGAACTCGGTGAACTTTTTACCTTGTTGGTAGAAGCACAATGTTTATCTTGGACAAATTTGTGTGGTAGAAAGGAAGGGTCGCTGACCCTCAGGCTTGTATAATAGTAGAATTTCACAATTTCTCATAACAATTTTGTAATGTCACAAAATTCAGTATTTTTTGGCAGAAGTGATTCTTTGTATTTAGGACATTGAGCGCTACCCCTATAATTGCTACAACTATAAAGCGAGTAATTTTTGCTACGGATTCAATTCTGCTAGATTGCAACTTGATTCGTAAAATTAAATCCTTCGAAAAATTGTATTTATGATTGAAACTATATGTTCATAATTAGTGAAATTAAACCCAAGCAAAATTTTTATCGGTAATAAATTAAAATTTGCTAAATTTTGTCCTCGCCAAATTCACTTTACTGTAGAGTGTCAAAATGTTGAATGGCAATTTGTAGATCTGATAAATATCCCAAATTAGACCGAAGAAGAACTGTAAACCATAATGACGTTGACCGGTGATAGATTGATTAGGAGTATCCTGCTACACTGGTTATGACACATAGTGGGCGTGTGCAGTAGTCA
The DNA here is from genome assembly GCA_000969725.1 of Ophiothrix spiculata. NCBI lineage: Eukaryota > Metazoa > Echinodermata > Ophiuroidea > Amphilepidida > Ophiotrichidae > Ophiothrix > Ophiothrix spiculata. The sequence goes on along the minus strand of JXSR01S074357.1, from coordinate 93,927 downwards.
GCTTCGACCAGCAAAAAATATGATTTTTCATTCAAATCACTCAAGTATGTTCCAAATTTATTTATTTTTTTGTGCACTGGCAAAGACAACCTGTGCCCTAAATAGTCTTATTATATTAAAGAAGACTACGGATAGGGCCTAGGCCTATATTAAATATTTCTTCTTTTTTTTTTCAAAATGTTTACTCTTTAGGCCTAAGTCATTGTGGTTGTAAGATTTTCATGATGGTGGTGCCAAAAATAATGTGTGTAACTTCAAGATGTTTTACGCAACCAGTTAGCCTCGACATTTAAAATTTGATACATGTATGTAGGCCTAACTAGTATTAGGCCTAAATTTGAGAGGAGATTTGAAATTCACCTTCAAATTTTGTGTTTTTTGCCATTTTATAAATATATATTTGTAAATACCAATGATCCCTGCAGATCAATAAACCCATTCAACCAGGATATAATTTGCAATGATTTTCCTTCAAATTATCATGTGAATAAATTTCTAAGAAACCTTGCCCACCACAAGCCTTCCCCAACAAGGATTCATCCAGGGTAGGATGCAGTTCAAGGCAAACAGTCCAAATTTATTTTAATTTCATCATCCTTGGAATCATATTTACATCTGAAATCAAATCCTCAGAATACTGGCTCATTTCCAGCAGCCAACCCACTCAATGGAAAACATATAACCTTGCAACACCTATCTCCGTAACCATGGTAACTTGATTAGCAGCAATGATTCTGATAGTAGTTATGACGTAAGTGCAAGATACACGTTTACCAGAGAGAGTATTTTGCAATATTTATGACATGATTCCATTATAAAATTATCTTTCTGACATGATTCAGAGTTTTTCTGACTAAAATTATATTTTTGATAAATTTAGGCCGAAATTGCACAAGAGTGCATAGGCCTTGCAAAATCCTGTCACTCCTGGCTCCTTCAGTTTTTTGGGCCATAGTGATTTTTCAAAAATAATATTCTACATCTTATCACTTTTTAATGATAAAAGTAGACAAAGTAAACTTTGATGGGGAAAATCTAAGTCAAAGCATCCAAATGGTTTTGCTATTAGGCCAAAAAAAATAAATTGTTTGTTTGCCCTCCAGTGGAAAAATTTGGGTCCGTCGGTCGGTTGATCTTTTTTTTTTACTCTTCACATATATTTTAAAAATGATGTCATTCCATGGATTTAATCGTGAATTCCAAGCAATGCAGGGCTTACTTAAAGATTGTGGGTCATTTTAAGATGAAATATGCATTTTATACTTAAATGCGACTTTAAACCAGTTGCAAAATTTTACGTTTTCCATCAAAAATATTGAGTTTTCATATTTTACATGTTTGAAGAAAAAAAAATACACTAAAATACCCAAACCAATTTTTGACATTTAAGAGTCGGTCGCAGAGGGCAAACAAACATATATTTTTTAGGCTTGCGATATTTGCTTTGACTTATTAGCTCAAATTATGCGTATGACAGTTAAATACTTGGATATCAGTTAAAAAAATAATGCTATCACATCAGTTTAACCAATATTCAAGCATTGCAAGCAATTATTTAAGTCAGAGCAAATATCACAAGCGAATAAACGTCATATTTATACGAGTTCGCATTTTAGAATTTAGGCTGCGATCACATAGAAGTACAGTGGAACCTCTTTAACACGAAATCTGTAGGGCCACACATTTTAGTTTGTGTTATCAGGACTTTGTGTTATCCATCAGTTATACATACAAATTTAGTGCAAGGGACTTGGAAATTTAGTTTGTGTTATCAGGGTTTTTGGGTTAAGAGATTTTGTGTTAAAGAGGTTCCACTGTATATGCATTGGTATACGTTATTCGCTGTACGCTCCTGGGAAGACCCTCATGTGCTTAGTGACGAGTATTTAATAATCCATGTCAACTTCAAATATGAGTGCCTCTCCCAGGAGCGTTTAGCAAATACCGTACATGTGATCGCAGCCTTAAAGTCGCAAAATAATTTTATTTTTAGTATAGTTACCGCACTTATTTAAAAAAATAATTTTGTTGTCTACTTGTAAAATCCAAGTTTTTATTGCAATTTGGTCTGAGAAAACTTGAGGCTTTCCAAGATCAGTTTGCTGCTATGAACCTTGGATAAAATTTTGCCAAATATTCATCCTTAAAAATGGTATAGGCAGTAGGTATTCCTATCTGGTGATAAAAAGGAAGATTTGTAAAGTTTCTGAAACTTTAAGCCAGGCAAAATTGTGTCTGAGTGACCCATAGAAACTTAAAAGAATTATTTTTGTTTACAAAATATTCCAGTAATTCAGCACTATTGACCATAGAACTCTTAAAATCAAAACAAGATGTGAAAATTTACATGGATTATGAGAAAAATAGGTGCTTTCACATGCGGTATCGAACTCTTTAAATTGGCAGTGATACAATCCTACAACCTAATACCTGGTATCAGTTACCAGAAACCAACATATTTCTTAGGCAATTTCCAAATATACTTTGTGGTGAAAAACCAAATAATTTGGCAAGTCAATTTGGCATTGTCAACTTGGCTCCAAATATTTGGAGTGATCCAAGTAAAAATGTCAATATGTCATCAAAAACTCAGTTATTCAAAAATATTCCAATTTACATTGGAAATTCATAACTACTACATTGCTGCTGAGGCAGAAATTATTTGTATATACGGTACTCAAAATTTTGTTATCCCATGTTAATTTAAAAACAATATAAAATCAGATTTTTTTTTGTTTAAAAATTGTGATAACAAAATTTTGGATATAAAGAAATAATAAAACAATGTAATCAGATTCCATTAAAAGAGTTTATACTGAATGAATGATACACTGATACTTGAACCGGATATTTGGTAGAATGGTAGCCCATAGTCTTTGCCAAAGACTCGATTTGATAATAATCACTAACATTGAGCGCCGAAGGCGCGAAACATGGCCGGAGGCCAGCGATTTTGCGAGCGCCGAAGGTAAACACAACTACGGAGGTCAAAATGAGGGCGGTATAACAAAAACGAAAAAATAAAAAAGGGTGAAATGAAAATCAATCAAGGTCTTGAAGAAAGACTAGGTAGCCCATAAAAATAATTAATGATTTGATTTACCACGTTAGTTTAAAATCAACACACATTCAAGAGATGTCATTTTATACTTTTTTATGTTTTATTTTCAAAACATAACTTTGGTTGATGGGTTGAAATTGTCCATCAAATACATTAAAAACAAAGTCACCTGCACACACATCAATACACCAATTATTACAAAAATAATCTTTTTTGTACATAATTATGTAGGCTCAGCCTAAATCGTTCAAATGTTTCCCAATTTCAAAAAAGGTTTAAAATGGTCGTCGGACGTAAACCCATGTTCATTTTGTATTTCATACTTATTCAAGAGAAAAGATTTTAAGTTTTGAAACAATACTGGTTACATAAAGGGAAGTTTTGCATGTAATTTATCATGATGCGTCACAAAACACAAACGATTGTATCACAAGGTTTGATAAGGTTGGAAGGTCAAAATAATAGAAAGCACATTCGATGACCAACCCCGAAAGGAAATAGTTAACAAAAAACGATTACAAATAAAGAATTTCAGGAAAATGACGTAACCCTGAGCTGTGGGTCGGCCTTCCTTGTTCGGCTTTATATTCTAAAGACAGACCGAGTTGTACTTTTGAAACATAACTTCCCGTTCTATTCCCTCGATTATATCATAGATTAGAAAAAGTGCAACATGTGACACAAGATTCTCAGACTATTTGTGTCATTACACATAGTAAGGGAAGTTGATTCAGCGACTCTTCTCATTTAATTTCCTCGGTAGGAAATGTGGTCTCTCAATATAGGGTTGTTCCAATGTCAGATCTTGGAAAGTTAGATCATGTTTGTGACAGGTTTAACCAATTGAGGTCATAACGGAAAAGGGCAAAACAGTATCACAGAAAGATATCAATAATACTAATAATAGCAAGATCCTTTTGAAGATTCGTCATTGCAATGATGTAACTACTTTTTAAAGTTTGGGTTTACACAAAACAGTCAAAATTTAGCAAATTCAAATTGGAAAGAAATAATTGAGTGTTATGTTTTACATGAGAAAATAGTGCGTGAGAAAAATGTTTTTTGAAACTTGACCCTGAAATAAACAACTAAAATATCAATTTAGACATGCTGTGGGATTTGCCTGTATGTCACTTCCGCTACCGGAAACAATTTTCTTGTGGTAAAAAGAATCATGCTTCGAAAGTAGGAAGTGATTATAAACTGTTAAGCCCACGTATTCCGCCTTGTGTAAAATCATAGTTTCAATTTTAAAATGTGCCAGACTATTTTCCCGCGAAACGTTGTAGTAAAATTTGACAATCGATGCGATTTTAAAATAGCGTCTCTAAGCACGCAATAAATCCTTTGTCATACAAATCGTGAGAAATGACTGTGCCCTTTGTGTAAACTTTAAACTGAACACGTTTACACACCCGACCCATAAATGGCCTGTACTTGTGCCACGCCACACAAAAGGAATTTGGCATAACAATGGGTTCATAGTACAGAACCATGTGTCATACATCGATCCACCCAAACAAGAATTAATCAGCATAATTTCGTAATAGTTTTACGGGATTAAAATCGGATGAAAAGGATGTTGATGTGATTTTATTGTATAAATCGGATGATCCGAGGATATAAAACAATAATATTGCAGCAAAAGGTCAATCGACTTGAGTTTTGAAGGACAATTTTGGTATCATTTTTGGAAATTTAAATGAACTGAAAAATCGATCCAGTGTTGAAAACGTGAAACGTGTTCAGTGGGTTGATTAAAGGTCACATACTGATTATGATCAGTAAACATGATGTAAGTTACATGACAATTTATATAAAACATTACACAGCTGTTAAAAATTATGAAAATTGGTCCAACATATTCAATTTTAAATCACTTGAGTTCAATGATCATGGTGTGATGCTAGTGCGAGCTGAAAACCAAAAAAGTCATTGGTTTTAAAGGATTTAAAATCCAAAATAAATTAACAATTAAAATCAGTTCCAGGAAAAATGAGTTCATGGATTCCATGAAATATTTTTCAGCAAGCAGCAATCGGTCTTGAAAGAATGTCTAGTGATCTGGCAATGGGTGACACGTATGACGATTGTTCTAAATGTGATGAAGACATTGATGAAGATCTGTTGTTGGTTTGATCCGATGAAGCATTTGAATTGCGATTTGAATCCCCTGAGAGTCCGTGAAAACCAGTTTTAAATATGGAAACAAGACTACTGATATGTCCTTGTTGTTCAGTTTGTGTAGATTCCTGCGAATCTGAATGTGAATAACAATAATCTGAGTCAAATTTGGCCTTTTTCACAGGCACAGAGTCACAAGATGATTCGTCTTCACTCCGTTTTCTCTTGCAAGTAAGGCAGCTGTAGTTTTGGCTACTTAAATCCCTCAGAACAGGTCTATCCTCGCCTGATGATACCTCCAAATCTTCAACTTGTTCAATTCTTTCACATTTTACAGGTTCTAATGTATCCACAACTGGGGTGATGTAATCGGGAATGCGATTTTCTTTGTCCTCATTACCCGTAGTGATCGGGGTAGTACATTCGGCATTTCCCGCCGGTGCATTGTTCTCTTGTTCACAAGAAGAGACAGCATCTGAATCATTGTCACTATCTCCCCAATCGGGAGATTCGGTACAATCCTCCTCATCCATTTCTGAATCACATCGGGTATACAGAGTTGTAGTTCTCGACATTTTATTGCACATTTCTTCATAGTAAAGTGTCCGAGCTGATTGAAGTACTGATGCGACAAGTAAATTTTTACGAAGGTTGATTCCTCCACGCTGGTTACGTGAACCGGCGATTTTGTTGATAGAAATCGTGATGATTCTCTGTGCTTCCATGTTGTAAAATTATTCCACAAAATGAAAATAAACGATGTATTATAATCTGTGAGTGAGATCAAATGAGAGAGCTACACTCGGGTGTTGTTGATTGTAGAGCTTGCTAACTGCGTTGTTTATCGACCCAACAGAAAATCATGAATGGATGTGACCGTTACTCATGCACCTGCACTAATTTTGATCAGAGACGCGAAATGACGTCACCCAATCAATTATCCACCAATCAGAATAGCGATGTTATAAATAGCTCGCATGCATTTCCGCCTGACCAAACTCATGACTGTGTATGAGCCAATCAACAGGGGCGTTGTATGATAACCTAGCAAACCCGCCTTTTAAAGAGCTGACGTCACTGTGATTGTCGTGAAAGGAATTTCCATTGCTACGTCACAACTTTTACGCTAACCCAAACAAAGCCGAGTTGCCAAGGAAGTTTACTACTGTCATCAGAGAGAAACACGGGTGCGTAAACACAGTAGCTAAAAACACAAGGTCATTTTTATCAGATTTTACAATACGTCAAGTTCCAAAATAACCTCAGATTTGTTGATGAAGACTAACCTCATATTTATTTTGTTTGTACTACTATTTTCAGGTCTCGACAAGCCTAAAGAATTGCCCCTTTTTGACGAATTTACAATACGTCAAGTTCCAAAATATTTGGTGCCACTATAAAATCAAAATGATTTCAGGTCTCGACAAGCCAAAATATTGCCACTTTTTGATGTATATAATCGTGTTCATTGTTACCCGATTGCCACAACCATAGGCTTATCATATATATAGGCCTAATATTAGAAACACAATGATGATTGTAAATTAGGAAACGAACTTGAAAAAAGGCAAATTTAAAAATTATTCCATCTAGCCTATTGTTTCTGCAGTAGGCCTTCTAGATCACTGATCACTGGACTTGGTAGCAGCGTTCGAAATTCTGGTTGTCCGGTTCAACCAAATCTAGCGCCGGACAACCTAAATTTATGCTGTGGTTGTCCTGCGGACAACCATAATTTTTCAAAGTCAAATAAACATACTTCTTAGCATGTTTATTTCGAATATGGAACCTTCGATAAAATTGTAACTTTTTCGAGCATTTTTCTTAAATTCCCTGATCGCCGTAAAAAACATGACTTTTCATCAATTTGCTGTTGATAAAAAATTAGAAGTAGGTGTCTCGTAGTTGTCTGTGCGCTTGGGAGACCTTTTTTTTTTTTTTTTTGCTTGTCAGTTTTGAAAAGCTACATCAAAATTTTTTGGGGTACCTTTTTTGAGTCTGTCGCCGCGCTTGACGGACAACCAAATTTATTACGGACAACCAAAAATTGTCCGTCGGACAACCATGTTTTTTTCCTTAATTCGAACGCTGCTTGGTAGTTATATCCCTCATGTTGGTTTGTGTCACCCGAAAAATAAGGGTTCTATTAATCGAACTAAACTAGGGCCTACAGCTTTCAAAAACTTTACAAAAAGAATACATTCTTCAAAAAGTTTTGAATGTGTAGGCCAATCACCAATTGTACTCAAATTTGGTGCTTTTTGCGCAAATTTCCTCAAAAACTCAACATTTTCATAAAAGCTGGCCCTTGCACTCTTCGTCCTTTTTTGTAGTTTCGTAATTATGACGTCCGAGGTCAGTCAGGTCGAAAAATCAGAATGTTGGCAAAAATGGAACACCAAAATCATTTTTTTCTAAATAAAGGAATTTCATGGGGTGTTTGCAAATACTAAAGAAGGGAAATGGTAGTTCAAACATGGCCTGCAAGTTTAGGTCTCATGGCTTGCATATATATTTCTCAAAATGGCGATTTAAAATTGTCAAACATGTCACTACGGTTGCACCCACCCCCCCTGCACCCCTACTTTTTACGGCCTACCCCTAACCCAACCTTAGGTGGTACCCCCCAAAAAAAAACT
>JXSR01S074357.1:34974-53176 GCA_000969725.1 Ophiothrix spiculata | reverse complement strand
TACATGCTGTTTTGAATAGGATTACTTAAATAAGTTGAAAAGTGTACTTTAGTGTCAGGTATTTGTGAAACTTGATTTGGCCCTATGTTTATGAATAAGGATCTCTGATTGGTTAAAAATGCAGTCATGTGATTAATGCAAGCACCAGTTTCAAATGTATCCTAAATCGTGCCAAGATTATTATCTATGTGTTTATAGACATTTTCAATCAGAATTAAGTTTAAAGGTGCAATTCATGATTTTGATGTGGCCTCTTTTCTAGCTAAATAAAAAGAAGAGTACAACATAAATATATACTGAAAATTTCACTTGATTCCGACTGTTCGTTTCTAAGTTACAAGCTTTTCAGCATTTTGAAAATCCTCATAGACTACTGTGTTGTAATTACTGTCGGGGCCCCGACAATAATTAGAAAATAACACATTTTCTCACTTTTCTCAAAAATGCAAGCACATATGAAAGAACGGTTTGGGGATCGTAACATATACCACTTGAGGATTCTTATAAGCTAAAAAACTCCAATATGATAGAGGTGACCTTGAGGGTGAAAAGTGGATCATGAATTTCCCCTTTAAGTGGAAACTTTTTTTTTTTTTGATATCAGCATTGCTGATATTTTCAACAACTCACCGTATCTTCTTATAAGGGAGCGTGTCGTTGTTGATTTCTGATGAATCCACAGTTGATATTCAAATAAACGTGTGACGCACGGCTCAGCGTACATGGAGGTGCATTTACGCAGTACACGTAAGTCGGCGCGTTGTTCATCGCGCGTCGGGAACTTGAGTACGTGCAATGACTGGCGCTTGGGAACAGTTGAAATTGACAATGCAACAAACATTTAAAAACTAGCATTTTATTTCAGATTTTGCTAAATATTTTTTAGAAGATGAGTATATGTTAAATTGAAAACATTTAAGAAATTTTATTTATACGTTTTCAGGAAGACTTTCATTGTTAAAAGGTATTCAAACACGCTACAGAGTTCTTCATCGCGAATCAACAACTCTTTATCCATTGTGTCAGCGTATTTTTTATCACGTCGCGTGATAAGAATACATGGACGCATGGATGCATCTTTGTTGATTTGCAATGAACTCTGTAGCGTGTTTGAATACCTAATTCAACCATGCCCATCATGGCATTCAATGTTACATAATGGTTATAGTTGGTCACAAAATTGACGACACTCACCTGCATACTGTAAGTCAGGATGTTTGGGAAAGAAATTTTTCCTCAGATATCTAGAAAGAAAATAAAAGTGTGATAGGTATCATTCTAATTGGTTGACACAACACATTGCAAAACATTGAGAAGTCACCATGTAACAGAATAAGTATGAGATTAAACCATAGATTTAAAGGGGAGATACCAGGACTTGGTTACGCGTAGAGACAACCTGCGCAAATAATACTTTACGCGAATGATACGCCAACCTGCACGCAAAGCGTGTGTGCATGTTTCAATATTCGCGCATTATGACAAGGTGCGATGCATCATCGGCAAGCTATCGGCAAAAACCCGAATACCCCCAATTTTGTCTCCATGCCGGAATAAAAATGGCGGCGTGCCTTGAATCTCCCCTGTAAATCTATGGATTAAACTTAGTTTATTATCTTATTAGAGTCATTACTTCCCATTTTTGATTAGATGCATATTGCATATGTCCAAAAATAGAAATAGCAGCGTGACTTTCCCACAGAAAAGTGATTGGCACTTTTGAGTCTACCATAAAACAAAGAAATACATAGGCAAAAGTATGCATTAGTGCTTTACCCTACATTTTTCTCCTTTATGTAGAGCAGTGAAAGAACAAGTTTTAAAAACCTTGTATAGTACTACACTTACTGTGGACATTCCAGATACTGCAGAATCCTGGCCATCTGTACGTTGGCATTGCCTTTACGACCAAGTCCCTGGAAGGTACCCTCTGTACTCCTGGCAAAACAGAACAAAACATCTAAATATATTTCACAAACCTTGAATTGAAAAATGGCACAGTTATAAATTATACTCTGATATGATTATACTGTTTATTTGGTATCATCCTGCTAGTCTAAAGATTCGCTAGTTCGCAAGTCCGAATTTTAAAAAAGATCCGTCAGTCCCATTCTGACTGGTGAACCTCCGGACTAGCGGTCTGTAATTGTTTATTTTGACCGCAGAGAAATATATAGGTGTTTTTCTCCAAAGCTGCAAACATTCTAGTATTAAAAAACAGCTATGCAAACATTCTATAACAACCCATTTAATCCAATACCTAGCCTAAACAAGGCACAATTTGGTGCCAAACACCAATGTGGCTCACGCAATGAGATTGTAAGAGATGTTACTAGTGAGGAAATGATAATGCAATGGCTGTTATATTAAAACTGTTAATTGTATTTTCGCCTTTTTTATACTATACAAGTGTTTGCGAACCACCCTGTACACGTACATGCATTGTAATGTATGCAGAGTTTCTCCCCTCCAGGTATATAGCTCAGTGGGGTAGGTAAGGGATCGCTTTTTCAAGATTACGCATGTGCAATGTCAGCCTCTACCTAGAAAATGAAACCACTTTGTGCTCAATACTACACAAATTTGAAGACAGAACTCAAATTTTATATTTTCTTTATTACAGGTTGTCATACTTGAATATTCCTATTGCTACTGAGATCATAGCCTTGATCAAGGCGTTCGGCTGTTGTAACTATCACTGAATTAACTTGAGTCTTTATTATGGCTATACTCTTTATCAACTGCGAGTATAATCGTGCGCTTACAAATTGAACACCAGATTGGTTGATTTTTATATATAGTGCTTTTCCGGGCCGTAAGGCCCGAAAACTCGAGCACCGAAGGTGCGAATCCAATTATGTTGCTATTTCATTTTTAGTTTAAAAAACACAAGCGCCGTCAGGCGCGATAGCAGAGCATCATCATGGTTTTAATTTTCAAAATGTCACTCTGGGCCGAAGGCCCGATCAAACCTTTCATAACTTGTTCACCCTCTTCCCCCTTTATCAGATTCATACCTCAAATCACCATTTTCTCATATCACTTTAATATTAAATGCAATGACATCTGCCTTCACATCCTGCATCTCACGCACACTACAAACTTTCCACTGCATTGGGCCTACCAGTATTACTATACTCTTACACCAACGTTGGTTTATTACAAACACAATACGGGGGAGGTTTACAGCAAGCGAAGCGAGCTAGGCGAGCGTAAGCGAGCAGTGAGTGCGCAAAAGTGCAACAGATGTGTGATATTGTGGTCAGTAATGACAATCTTTATAATCGTATTAATTAGCTAAGCTATTATGATGGCACGTGTCTCAATGTTTTGAATGAATAACTGAATGTTATGACGGCCTAGTTTGGTGGAAAAGGAAACTCAAAAAGGACTTGGCAAGTCTACTGAGATCAATACAACTCAACTGAAGTCGGTTGGTATTAAATATTTTCAGGCTTTCTTTTAAATCCAAAGATTTCCCCATTGACATCTCAGAATTAAATACAATAGCTCGCGCCTACTGCGCGAAGTAGGCGCGAGCAATCAATTCAAAGTACCATGATAGACCTCAAAGACTTATCTTCAGACATGAAGTTCATCTTCAGACAGACAATGAGAGGGTGTTATAGTCAAATCCATTATCTATTCATACCTTATGTAGTAACAGCCATTGCATTAGCTTGGATTTAGTTAGGCTCGAAGATACTTTCAAGATTCTTAGGCTTGTTCTTGGTTTCAAGATTTTGAATGGTTTGGCCCCTACCTCCTTATGCTCTTTAATTCAACATAGCAGATTGAATAATGCCAGACTTCTACATCAATCATCTAGGACCTCTTCCTTCTTTAATTCAATGTTCATTTCTCTCCCTCGCCTTTGGGATGAAATACCATCTAATTTACATTTGGTTAACAATCTCCCCTTTTTTAAAGATGGTTGTAAAAGTCATTTTTTGGCTTTACTTAGTTGATTTCATTCATGGTGCAGTTTGTAATATATTTAGTTTCATTGACATACATGTATTCCATATTTCAGATGATCATGTTTATTATGCTTTGTATGGTATTTTAAGTCAAATACTTGATATCATTTGTTTACAGTCCTCATTATTTATACATAATTTTTTATTTACATATATGTTTTGACTAAGGATAGGAGAGCACTTATGTGGTTGGGCTAATTAGCCCATTCTTCCTATCCTGAATTGCTTGCCTTCTTGTTATAATTTTCAGTGTTTGTTCTGTATTTTATTTTGTCAATGAATATGTAAAGTAATATTTTCATGTTCTTGATTTGTAATTTAATGTGTTGAAGTGCAAGAAATTCCAATAAATATTATCTTATCTTATCTTATCTTATAAGTTGTAATTGGATCCATTTTTTGAATTTCGGACCTTAGAGAGTCATATATTGTAAGTTATAATCAAAGATAATTTCTACACTGAAAGCAACTATTGTCTTTTGCATAATGAGGTGTCTAAGCTGTATAGCCTGAATCATTAAATATAAAGATTCCATCAACACTGAAAACAACCAGTGCCTATACCTTTGCATGATGAGGTACTTAAATTCTACCAGTGCATACCCGGAATTATTAAATACAAAGATCCCATCAACACTTAAAACAACCAATGTCTACTTCTTTAGGCCAAAAAAAAAGTTTTGTCTCAAAGCTGACGCGCGCATTTGTAAAATCGGGCGATTTTGACAAAAAGTAATGCGGAATTTTTTTTTATTTCAAGTTGTGTTTTTTTTACTATTTTCCCAAAAAATCTGAGAAAATTTGATTTTTTTTAACCCAAAACGAATTCATATTTCAACTTCTATACGAACAAAATCTTGCGGCAAACTCATATGAGAAATATTGCAACTGTAGCTCGTCATCTATTCGTCCTTTGCAGAAATTGTGTTCTTGTGTCAAAATTGAGTGTGCGTTACTACAACTTAAACTTTAACAGGCTCATAGACTTTGTGTTGTATTTATTGTGTATTTTGTGAAGAACAACCGTCCCATACCTGCCAACCTGTAAATGTGTAAAAGTAGACTTTGCAACCCCAAAAGTAGATTATTTCACTAAAAAGTAGATTTTACACACAAAAGTACAAGAAGATATAATTTCATAGATCCAGAAATCTGATTTAGTAAGATTTTCTGTTGTCTTAAGCCTCAAAAATCTTACTAAATAAGATTAAATCTTTCTAGTTGGCAGGTATGCCGTCCTGCTTTTTAATTGTTGATTTGCTTGCGAGATCTTGTGACAGTCATGGAGGAGAAAGTAATTTTAAAGAAATGTTTAAGAAATGTTAAGAAGTTTAGAAAATGGTTTTTGCATGAATCGTTGAACAATAAACCCCTCAGTGAGAAGTAGTAGTTGACATTTCAACCGGAAATAATCTGTGCATAAAAATATTCGATCTATTTACTGGCTTAGGTATAGTTGATGATGCTGACGGTGCAGAATTCAACACATTGCATGCGATTCGTACAGACAAAGTTTGGAATCTTAAAAAAAAGAAACGCATTCTGCATTACTTTTCAAATCACTCATCAGCTTTGAGACAAACCTTTTTTTTTGTTGGCCTTAGAAATTGAGCTACTTACATATACCCTTACCTACATATACAAGAGTGTTGTCTGAAACATTAAACATATAGGACCATATGCACAAATGAGGTTTAAGAGTTAGGCTAGGTTTAAAGTTTCACAGCTAAATATATTTTCCATAACCAAAACTGACATATTGTGATGTTGAAAGACACTTGGTAGAATATTCACTATTTAAAAACTGTTGCAGTTCAAAATGCTTTAAAATGTCTTTTTATGGCAGTAGTAATATATATAGTCCAACTTTAAACCTGGTCTAGATTCATAAACCTCTTTTGTGTATATACAGACTCTAGATTCCATCCACACTGAAAATGATCAGTGCCTATACTTTTGCACACTGAGATACTTGCTTAGTATCTGACCGATCTACCCAAGATTAGAATCAGCCGATTCCGATCTTAAATAGTATCAAAGTAGTAGTAGTAGTAAAGTAATCTTTATTCAGGGTTTTAAACTCATATCAGTTACAAAACTGGTCTCCCATGAGACCCTGAAAAAATATTAAAGCAATATAAAACAATATAATATTTACAAATTAATAATTTACATTATAAGATATATACATACAATAGGGCACATGTGATTTGAAACTTAATTCAAATCAGCCGATTCAGATACGGATTGCGATTCTCTAAGTGTAGCCTATATTACAAAGGACAATACATTAACGCAATATCGGTAAATCGATTACGTATCATGTGGTTGTCTTAGTTAATTATAGACCAAAATGTGTTATGTTGTAAGTATTTTGATGTTACCTGTTGGTTTGTCTGTTTTGGTAAGTCTGGATGATACTAAAAGATGTAATTAACATGATTTTTTGCACTTTTCCTAGGGTTTGTTGAATCGGTTGGTGAGATCGGTAGAATATAGATTTATTTGTAATTCCGATCCGATAAGCTTAAAATCGGTCCGAGTCCGATCCATCAAATCAGATCGGCCAGACACTTTACTTACTCTACTGCTGCATAGCCCGATTCATCAAATACCACTACTTCATCAACATTGAAAACAACTAGGGCTCTTGCAATCTGTAATCAAAATGTAAAACCAAAATAGTTAGAATAAGTAGAAACATTTATATTTCAAAAGATCTTGAGGGCAATTCCAAAGTAACGTTTGTGACCGAAGAATTGGAAAAATTTCACCTTTAAATGGCTACTTAAGATAGCGTAAACATTATATCCACAAGTTTGTTGTTGATAACGGTGCTCACTGGTGGGGTCAAGACATGTAGATGTTTTGAAATTAAATTAATTGCCAAAATCCTGAGTAAAATTCATGTAACGTTCGATAACGTTTGTGACATCGCACGGAAATGGTTTTTTGCTCCAAATGACTTCACAGTACAAATTCTCTAACGTGTTAGCAATCTTTTTATTGCACTTTACACAGATGATGGGTAACATATTTACAAATATTTCATAAAAATATTAGGAAATGCTATCGTCAGAATTTCTTTAAATGCAATTGTTTTGTGTGGTAAAGTTTGGTAACGTTTGTGACATTTTGGTGTTACTTTTTGGTAACGTTTGTGACATTTTGGAAATTAAACATGTGCTCATTCATGCACAGATAGAAAAGCTTTACAATTTCTGATTGGAAAATACTTCTAACGTACCAAGTTACAAATATATGACTTTTTTTATGATAAAACGTGTTTATGTGGTCGAATAAAAAAGCTGATTTTTGGCTTGAACTAGAAAAAAGTTTCATTTTCTATGGAATGAGCCTTCATATAAGATATATCTCCCTGTATTCAAACATGGCAGTCTCTTACTCTGGTTCAATTATTACCTATAGTATACAATTATTAACTGCTAATGTAAATCTTATTGCCCAAAGCAATCTTGAGACTATATACAATTTCCTGAGACAGAAGGTCAAGAGAAATAGATCACTGACAGGAATTAGGTTTTTTTTACTACACCTCTTTTTTAATATTTATAAGTTAATACAGTTTTTTTATTGGTTAGATAGCAGATACACATAAAAAGTATTTTTGACTACTTCCCGCGTGTTCGTTAATACTTGAGTGTGAAGAAAATAGTTTTTATTTTTTGACAGAGTCTTTATGTTTTATTTATAAGAACTATCCAGATTTGCATTCAATGCATTTGAAAATATGGTGTGTTGTTTAATTTACTACATTTCATCTGTGCATTAAAATAGAGTTTAAATTATACATTTCTGTGCATTCTCGAAAAAAATTATCACCTGAAAATAGTTTATACAGTTACACAGAGATAATGACCTAATGAATAATTGATAAGATTTATTAAAATGAGATTTGTACATCTGATGTATTTGTATATGGTCCATGAAATGAACCATTTCTGTGGCAATGGAAGATCAAATATCAGAAGAAACAAGGATTTATTCATATTGGACAGATAAGTCACACATACAGGGATGAATTTTTGATGCTTCTAGGTTGTTTGATATTTTAAAAATGAGGGTTTTGAATTTAGTTAACCTTGTGGACATACTAAGTGGCAACAGTGCACTGTAACAGTGGACAATTGTTGGTTATTTCTGTATGTACATTTGGTAAATTCTTCTCTATGAGAATTCAGAACTACTTCATGCTTCACTTCTCTAGAGAGAATTATAACAGAGAACTACACCATTTCTTGCCAAGCAAGCTTTATAAATGAATACCTCAGTTCATGATTCAAATCTACGGCCTCAATATCATAAAGCCTCAACTAAACAGTTCACTTGATAATTAATGTAGGTAACCACTCAATAATTTGTTGTGTGAGTACAAGAGAATCGTATCTACATTTTGGTTATTTTACAGAACATTTTTGTGTGTCACTGACACAGATATCATTATTTTTTTCATTTTTGATAAATTTATGGGACTTAGTCAGTATTCCTGTATAATAATTTTGCAATACAAATTACAATTTATTATTTGATTTGAAAAAGACAATGGTGTATCTGCAATCAAAATTTCCCATGAAACCAAAAAAGTCGTATCTACACAGATACGACTTTTTTGGTTACACAAATGATAAACTACTTTTACAAGAAAGTCGTATATGCACCAGACCCTCTTGGGCACATGAGTTATATACTGCTTATATAAGAAAGTCATATCTGCGCTTCTTGGTTTCATAGTTGATAAACTACTTTTACAAGAAAGTCGTATTTCTTGGTTACATGGGTAATCATTGATGAGAATGGGTAATTGTCAAAAAAGATGAAAAGCATGGTTAAGTTGGGTAAAAGGTCAAAAATGGGCTGAAAATGAATAAAAAAGCTAAAATTTTAGCACATGAACATGATCAAAAAAGAGGAAATCAGCTGAAAAGAGGAACTTTCTCATCCCTGGTAATATATGCTACTTATACGCAAAAGTAGTATCACACCACGTAAAGCTTTTCTGTTTTGCAAGAAAGTCATTTATGCGCAGATGCAACTTTCTTATGCAGATATGCACATTTTGTTTTAAACCTAACATGGTTAAAAAATCTTTATTACTTGAAACTTTGATAACATATCCAACAATATTCAAATCTCAATTTTGATAAAAATTGAGATTTGAATATTGTTAGATATGTTATCAAATCTCAATTTTGATAAAAATGTCAGTTACGACTTTCTTGCACTCACATGACAAATTGAAAGGTGTCCGGTACAATGCCTGATAGAGGATTGGGATTCTTAACATCCATGAAGGAGAGAATACTCACTTGCGTACATGTCACATTGTGTAAACTAAGATTTCATTTTATAAATAGTACTCTTAAATTTGAAACACTTTACCTGGCCAGCTAAATATGATCGCAGTTGTAAGGATTGTGCATTGTCTAGAATGGATCCCGGGAGTGCCAATGAAACAGTCCACTTCCGTCCTAGAAAATGAATTGTAGAATGAAATTATAATTAAATACTCATGTATTGTTTTGATATCAATGGCTCCATTCATTGGTCCTTATAAAGATTTTTTTACAAAAGCCAATGTTAACATTTTCTTCCAAAATTTCACATATTCTTCTAAAATTGGGTTGAATATCTGGGAAAGCAACAACTCTGTTCAATTATATGTGACCCGTCATATCGAAAGGTACCTTAAGGGTCCCAAAATGAAAATTGATTTTTTTTTTTTGGTCTCATCTGTTAGATTATATTATAAGCTTTAAAATGACACCTTGCTTTTGGTTACTTGATGGGGAATTTTCATTTTTTTAGCGGTGTACAAGACTCAAAGATTAAGGGAACCAGTAAGTCCTGAGTAAGATAGATGGAAGCTAGGGAGAGGGCTTGTAACTGTGCAAGAGTATATTACAAACCTTGGTCTTTATCGATTTTTTTGTTCTCCAACACAGCATTTAAAACCTCGGTTTCAAACTGATCACTGCTTGCATCAAACTCATCTACATCTGGCTGTTTCTTTCGTTTTGATGTTTTGTCTTTCTTTTTGTTCTTCTTCCTCTTTTTAGATTCTTCCATGTTGTTTTCCTAGATTTATGTTTAGCTGAATTAACACCTGAAAAAAATCATATCAGATTCAAAAATCAATCATTCACAACAGAGATATTCTTCCCTTACTACAAGACTGCCCTAGCGGGATAGAACCAACACTTACAAAACTGTACATCAATAGAGGACTCAGTTTATGATCAAAAAGTTTAGGCCAAATGCCAGTACTGCTAAATCCTAAAATTGAACAGACCAAAATTTGAAAGGGGATACCTTTTTCCATAAAACCTACATTTTCAAGAATGTGTACATAATTTGCTAAAACAAAGTCGCATTGGACTTACCTAAGACTCACAAATGCAATTCGGGAAAGGTCATAATTCCTTAACGGTGAATGAATACATTTACGGTGAAGGAATTTGTTTACTGAGTTACTTCTGGTATGTAGCGAACCGTAAAGGAATTTTTCTTTATGTCATCGGGGGCTTATAAAGACGATCGGAGGACAAAAAAGTTCATCACTGCATTTTTTGGTATGATTTCTTCAAAATCTGTGAATTTTTCAACTCTACCTGCGACTTTTCTTTTAATATCGTATATAGATCACCATCTTTCCAGTTGCGATCATATTCATAGCCTATTTGGCATAAAAACATATTAAGATTGCTTCTCTGGATCTCGAATTCATGCATTAAGTTGCTGTTCGTATGGTTTACGCTATAGGCTGGCAAATTTTGAGTAAGGTGCAGGATTGTGTCTTTTTGACCAAATGTTCCCATACTCCATTCATTTTTGTCAAGAACTGCGCAATGCTATAAGATAAATATATATTTATTGCAATTTCTTGCACTTCAATACATTAAATTCACAAATTAAGAACATGAAAATATTACATATTCATTGACAAATAAAGTACAGAACAAACACTGAAAACTATAACTAGAAGGCAAGCAATTCAGGATAGGAAGAATGGGCTGATTTGCCCAACCACAAAAGTGCTCCATTTTGCTTGTATAGTGGTATTTTTCAAGCTACATTTATTTTCATGCAAAATTGAGTTGGCGCAACTTATCGGCCATGAGTCTTGACTGCCGAAACATTGGTATTATGCTCATTTTGTTGAATTTTCAAATACATAAGGAACTTTTTGGTGCAGTTGTAGTGTGGATTCATTTTAGTCTTTCACGCCCAAGACATCCGTATCTATAAGAAAATCTCTTGAAAAAAGGTGGACTTAAATAAATTGCAGGTGATTTATAGTGCACTACACGGTCCCCCTGACTTGTAATTCCACACGGCCTCAGCACACTTTACAGAGCAGTTCTAATCATTGGGTTAAATCACTACATGGACTCCCTGGGGCCAAAGGGCTTACTTTCGGCCTACATATTGGCGCAACCCTAGCTTGAGCAATTCACACTTTTCGCACACACAGCTCACAGCTGGACTCAAACGCGTAACGATCGATATCTTATGTTTAACAGTCCGAGAACTAACCGACTGAGCTTGCGAGAACCATAAACCCAGGAACGTGGGTTCAATTCCTAGCGCTGCCACAAAGTTACAAAAAAAAAAGCCCCCAAAGTAATCATTGTCAAGTCTAAATGTTAGCCAATATGACCGATTAATCTAGACGTTAAATAAGCTGAGTGGTTTCATACCAGCTTGGTGTTTATACAGCGTAGTCTGTGCTACCGAGTTTCCAAATCATGCAAATGGAACAATCCTAAGAGACAGAGACAGATCAATTATCAATTAAATGTTTGTTTATAACGTCGCGTACCACACTGATAGGGTTTTGATTGACATTTTCAACAATGGGACGAGGGAATACCTTTAACGCCTTGTTAAAATACCATGTAAACTACCTAGGTCTACCCAGGCCCTTCACAGCAATGGCACAATGGCTAAAAATTGGCCAACCCAACTTTTTCTATTTTATCTTTCGAGTTGCGTACATCGGTGTCTGACATGAGCAAGAGCATTTAGTTCCGCTAACTAAAAAAATAATTGTAACTAGTGGGACATTTTGGACTTGAAAAACAGAGATTTTTGATGCATTGTTTGCTGGTCTGAAAATGAAAAAAAGGTTCGCTAGTCCGACAGTGTTCGATTTCCAGAAAAAAAATTGCTTTCACTTGTGCAGGTACGGTAACAAGAAAAAACTACCTGCACAAAATGAAAGTAACATGCACACAATAAACAATCAAATATTTCTACTTCTGTAGCTGCTCGATTTGCTTGGTTACTCTCCTCATGGACCATGCTCATGCGATGGAAAACGTAATAAATGTACTCCTGTTTAGAGATGAAAAGCAAGATTTATCGTCAGTTTGAAGGACATTGATTTATGACATTTTCTAGTTTACTAATAAAGGTGCAATTCATGATCCACTTTTCACCATCAAGGTCACCTCTATCAAAATTGAGTTTTTTAGCTTATAAGAATCCTCAAGTGGTATATGTTACGATCCCCAAACCATTCTTTCATATGTGCTTTCATTTTTGAGAAAAGTGAGAAAATGTGTCATTTTCTAATTATTGTCGGGGCCCCGACAGTAATTACAACACAGTAGTAGATGGGGATTTTCAAAATGCTAAAAAGCTTGTAACTTGGAAACGAATGGTCAGAATCAAGTGAAATTTTCAGTATATATTTATGTTGTAATCTTCTTTTTATTTAGCTAGAAAAGAGGCCACATTAAAATCATGAATTGCACCTTTAAGCCTTTAGGCTTTAGTGGCCATATGGGTCATTTTGTTTATGGGGGTTCTTTTCCAGCAACATTTTGAAGGGTATATATGAGTGTTTGGTTTGTTTGGAATGTATTTAAGTGCAAAGCATACAGAAGTTCCTTTATTTTGAAACCAAATTTGACTCATTTTGACATTTAGTGTTCGATTTCCTGCCATTTTATTCAAAAGACATGAAATTAAGGCAAAATATGTG
The DNA here is from genome assembly GCA_000969725.1 of Ophiothrix spiculata. Lineage (NCBI taxonomy): Eukaryota > Metazoa > Echinodermata > Ophiuroidea > Amphilepidida > Ophiotrichidae > Ophiothrix > Ophiothrix spiculata. The sequence continues at coordinate 40,189 of JXSR01S074357.1, read as the reverse complement.
AAAATCCCATTCATTTACATGCACATGAGGTGGAATATTGGAAAGATATTTATTTGACTCTACAAACAATTATTTTTATTATGGACAAAGTAAAATGTTTACATTTTGGTTGCCATGGCAACCATATGAACGACCAAATTATGTTTCTGTGTCGCTAATTAAGTTTCCCTGGATGTTAGCTCTCATTATACTTATATGTACCGTACTTTGAATTCATAGTTTCTTAGATATGCTAGCTTATCTGTACCTCTGTCACAATAGCTCAAATTTCAAAAAATTAATTTGGCCACTTAAGGCTTAAAGAGAAGTTACAGGGCCAAAATGTTGCATGCACATGTGCAGGTACAAATGTAGGTAGGAAAAACTACCTGCACAAATTCAAAATCACCTGCATTTGGGCAGGTGAACAGGTGGTAAATCGAACACTGTAGTCCGAAAATGAAATAAGGTTCGCTAGTCCGATTTGAAAAGAGGTTCGCTAGTCCGAAAATGAAATAAGGTTCCCTAGTCCGAAAATGAAAAAAAGGCCACTAGTCAGAAAAAAAAAGGGTTGCAAATCAAGAAAACTAATTGTTTTTCGGACTAGCGGACCCTTCTTTATTTTCGGACTAGCGAACCTTATTTCATTTTCGGACTGGTGAACCCCGGGGGTGAACTTTATTTCATTTTCGGACTAGCGAACCTTATTTCATTTTCGGACTAGCGAGTCCCGTCTCTATTGTATTGACAAGTGTTTACACTTTGTTAATGTTTGGAACTGACAACTGAAGTCAAGAGTCAAGACTGATTTCATATATGCATTTTCGGATTGGCGAACCTTATTTCATTTTCGGACCAGCGAAACCTTTTTTTCATTTTAGAAATAGCGAACCTTCGGACTAGCGGGTTGTAATCGAAAGTTCAGACTAGTGTAAACTGTTTTGACAAAACTGTTTACAAAATTTGTTATTAACCGTGAACTCCCAACAACATCCCAATCCAAACCCAACAACGGTCAACGCCAACGGTAAGCTTACACTGGTAAACACGGCACAACTACAGTTCGACTATACACAAGGCGGTAGACGAAGTATACCTCACCTTTGTTTTCGCTGTCAATCAAATCGATTGAGCAACGGAAAAATCGTCACAATCGATGTTTATTGCAGCTCGCTCGTCGATGATCGATTTAATTAGACGGTAATGTCATGTGTTAATGATCAAAAGCACTCTGGATCAATAGTGTACTGGACTGATATTACCATGATTACAAATACTGACTTATAAAGTTATTTTGTTTGCATTTTGTAGGCTCTATTTCTTCTTTTATTTATTTATTTATTTATTATTATTATTTATTTATTTATTTATCTTTAGAGCTATATAAACTTGGTGATAGTTGACATTTTTTTAATATTTATTATTTGGTATTTTGGCACGGGTATGCTACTAATTGGTATTTTACTATTTAATAACTTTTATTTTATTTTATTCATTTATTTATTAAAATAGTTTATCTAGTATTAATTATTTATTTGTAGGCTCTATTTCTTCTTTTATTTATTTATTTATGTATTTACTTATTTATCTTTAGAGCTATATAAACTTGGTGATAGTTGACATTTTTTTAATATTTATTATTTGGTATTTTGGCACGGGTATGCTACTAATTGGTATTTTACTATTTAATAACTTTTATTTTATTTTATTCATTTATTTATTAAAATAATCGGTGAATAATCCTCCATGGCCGACGTACACTATTGGTAAAATCGATCGTCACGAAGATTCGTGGCTCAATCGATTTGAATGACAGCGAAAACAAAGGTGAGGTATACTTCGTCTACCGCCTTGTGACTATACTCTTTTAAGAGGTCTGAACTTTATGGAAGAAGAAGAAGAAGAAGTAAAGAGAATTGAGAAGATGCCTTGTCTGATTGAAATAATCACAAAAATAATGCAACTCCACCCTACTAACAGTAAATAACAGCTTGAAAAACTAGGACGCACCTCGAGAGATTCTGAGCGTGAGCGCTGACATGAGATTTTATTTTCTTGAAATTCCGGTTTGCAAAGGAGCACCACTTCACGATAGCTATTCTAAAAGGGAGGGTTATTTCCCGGGTCATTTGAATACAAGAGTGGCGAGCATGCCTTAGGGGTTAACCTCTGCTGTCACAATGCAATAGAGAGGCTAACAGTGTAGGATTTCTGTAAAAAGGAAATCTTTCAGTATGAAGATAAAAAGTATTCTTTCATAGCAAATATTCATTTTTACAGAAAACTTTAACAGACTGGAATGCATTGCCTTAGAACATAGTCAACATCGAAGATCCAAAACCTTTTAAAACAGAAGTAGAAAAACATTAGTAATGTTTTTTTCTACTTCTGTTTTAAAAAGTTTTGGATTATCAATAGCAGCTTTTTATCTCAAGCGCACCTAAACCTGAGTCGTCTGAGGCTCCACACAGGAGTGTTGACTTGTAAACAATCAAGATCAAAATCAAGAAACGGGTGGATATGATTCTCATGGATGAACTCAGGCAGTGCAGTGCCGGATTTACCTTTCCAAGGGCCCTGGGCCAGGCCTAAACTGAGGGCCCCATACACACCCATACCAGTGATTTTTAAGTGACTGTGACTGCTAAAGTCACAAATATGTTAGATATTTGACCTCCCACCAGTTGGGGGGGGGGTAAAAAAAATCCCACACAATATTCATTTTTTTCTTCTTCTTTTTTTTTCCTTTCCTTTTTTTTTTTTTTTTTTTTTTTTTTATTGCTCTCATGCTCTCATTTGACCTCCAATTATAAATCCGGTACTGAACTCAGGGGCACTTTTATGGTTCCAACAAATAGGATTACTCATCTTTAATAATCTTTGGGCAACACTGGGTAATTTTGCATAACTTTGTGCAATATTGGGCAATTTTCTGTAACTTTGCATAAACTTTGGGCAATTTTGCAATAATGTTATAAAATTGGATAGATTGAGCCCATATTTATTGGTCGAGCTATGAGTTGCAAAAATATTGGGCGAGACACAGTCGAGCCCAATATTTTAAAACTCATAGCGAGACCAATAAATATGGGATGAAAATCATCCAATTTTATCAATATTATGCTCAGGATCCAAGTTTTTCCACACTTGGATCCTTCAAAGCATAATAATGTGCAATATTGGAGCAACTTTGCTCAACCATCTATAACGTTGCGTAACACAGGGCGTAACATTGGGCAAATTTGCACAACTTTAGGTAACACTGGGCAATTTTGTGTAACTTTGTCTAATATTGGGCACATTTTTATTTATGTTGTGCATCCAAAGCGAACTGACCTTAATTTTTTTGTGCACAGAATGATGTACCAAATATTCTATACTTTGGAACGCAGAACAAGGGTACATGCCACAAGGGAACAGCCTATCATGGACACAAGGCCTAAGCCACATTTAATGTCCATCCCACTGACAAGGCCAGATAAGCTAGAGGAAGGGCAAGTGGCCATAAAAATATGCTAGAGTCTACTTAGATTCTTCCAATCATCTAGTCCAAACCACGCAAATAGTTCTTTTAGAAAGGAGGCAGCTGTATTTTTATTCATCATGGAGATCAAACTGTAGGTACTTCTATTCAGATTTTAGCCAATGATGCAACTGAAAAGGGCCTCATCTTTCCATGCATTCAAATTGCATACCATCAATTCGCATCAAGTGGTATTTGTGAAGTATTCTTCTACGCACAACCAAACATTTGAAGTTGATTTGAGTGGACCCAAATACCCTAATTTGAGCTCCATGTCTGACGATGCCATAAAAATGGGATAAAGGCAGTACCGGATTTATAATTGGGCCCGGTGGGCCCGGGCCCAGGGCCCGAGGTCAAAGGGGGCCCTTGAGCATGAGAGCAATAAAAGTACATAAAGGAGTTAATGAATGAATAAGATGATAACAAAAAAAAAAAAAAAAAAAAAAAAAAAAAAAAAAAGAAAAAGCAAAGAAAGGAACAAAAAATTAATATTGGGTGGGATTTTTTTACCCCCCCCCCAAACATAAAGCCTAAAGGCAGTGTATACTCTATGAACCTTGAAGTTTGCAACAAGCAGCCGATTAATACACAGAAATCAATATGACCATACGGGGAAATTAGTCCATATTTTTAGAAACATAACTACATACCAAACATAACTACATACCAAATCCAGGTTCCAGCCAAGCAGCCGATTAATACACAGAAATCAATATACAATGACGATGTGACTGTGTGCACACGCTTGAGTTTCGCTGCTGGAGAAAACCAGAAATATTATGGAAAATTCACCACCAATAATTCCTGGACTTGGCCAGCAGTTGCCTAAAATATTGGAGGCACTACAGTTGAACAATTTCGACCAACCTGTGTGGACTATCAAACAAACACATGGAAAAATATTTCTTGATATTACATGGACGAAATTGAAACCTCCCGCCATTGTTATCGAGCCGGTGAAAACCAATGGAGAGACTACGCGCCCGGAATCAACGTATTCAAATGACTCGTTACCAGCCGTTGTACCTTGTGTTGCTGTAACATCACCGGAAAAGAAGAAAAGGAAAAAATCGTCGTCAACAAGGAGGCGTGATAAGGCTCGGCTTCAGAAATGGAGGGCGAAAAAACGTGAGGAAAAACTGTCTAAAAGCCCCGTACCGACCAAATCTACTGACATTGTTGTGCCTGAGGCTAGGGCAATAGATGGAACTAATGAACTTGCATCAGGGTCAGTCCATGTTGACATTTTTCCAAAATCCACCAATATTCTGGAAACAACCAATACTTCGATGGATTTGACAAGTTCTCTACCAATTGTTAACTATTGTTACAATTTGGAATGCTTGGCCCTTGAATCATATGACGATGACATTTCATTAAAGAAATGTACCAAATGTTCTGTGGCTAAGTATTGCAGTAAGAACTGCCAGACCAAGCATTGGCCTATACACCGCAAAGTCTGTGGAAAAGACTAATTATTTATGACATTTCATTTGTATATAATCATGATCATTTTGTACTCTTGTACTTTTTCATCACTCGCATCGTGAAGTGTCCAGTGTAATTTATTTCATAAGCTGTGCACAGCTATTATTGTACAGACGGTTTCAATCGGTTTCATCGATCCGATTAGCAAGCAGAGTCCTAATTAGATGACGTCAAGCAGTACACGTATAACGGTTTACTATTGTAAATATTACAAACATTTCT
>JXSR01S074357.1:20062-31912 GCA_000969725.1 Ophiothrix spiculata | reverse complement strand
TGGATTTTTCGCCGTAAAAAATTGGGAAGAATTTATGTGCAAATGGCGGGGAAAATCGGGACGAAATGTCTTTGTTTCCCCCTCCCTATACCAAAAAGTCTGACTACGCCACAGCTCCTTCCTTTAGGGTGGTTTTTTTTTGAAAAACTGTGGTCACGCTATGCCTGCAACATCATACTTGACTTCCCCCCCCCCCGGGGGGGATTGCCGTCTAGAATGTGACGACTAATGGTATATTCAGAGTCTTGTCGATATGCATCGATCGATGCCCATCGATGCCCATCGACGCGCAGTCTTTACACGCTCAACGCATAAAGCTGAATTCATACTCGTGACGCATTGCGTTTTGAAACGCACGGAGCATGTGCGCATCGAATTTTCAGCTCAAAACTACAATGTACACATGCGCCGTGCGTTTCTAAACGCAATGCGTCACAAGTATGAATTCAGCTTTAAAATCACATGACAAGGCTTGTTCATGACTGGTACATTTTACTCGGTGACAAAAATTTTGTTTGTCAATTGCTGGAACTGCCAATCTCATCTAACTGTGTGAAATGCAGTGCACCATGTACGGTGCATAGTACATGTTGAAAAAATGCATTAATGAGAAAAAAGCCAGCAAAACGGAGAGCTTAAGTGGATGGATCCGCTCAGAAGAGATATAAAGATATGTAAAACAGTGTATTGTCATGTCAACATTCAAAATGGGTGTAAATTAAAGGAGCTTGGTCCGATTTTTCAAAATTTAGTTTTCATTGTCACAAGAAAGATGACCACTCAAGAGGTCTTAATTTTTAAATTTCAGCTTATTCGGTCAAATGGTTTTGATTTTATGGGTAGTTTTGTATTTCAGAGCTTCCTATAGGTTACTGTATGTAATTAATTATAGTTACCATAATTATACACATTTTCATATCTATCTCATCTCCAAAACGGAACATAACTCAGCCGTGAAATTTCACATGGGTTATGAGAAAAACATGAGCATTATTTTGATACCAAAATCTCAAAAAGTTTGAAAAAAAGTTGGGGCAATCGGACCAAGCTCCTTTAAGCTTTGTGTTAATACAAATCATTAAGAAACACATGGAACCCTTTTCTGTGAGTTCATCACAAATCAACAACAGTACGCTCCTGTATAAGAAGATCCGGTGGGTTGTTGAAATGATAATAAAATTGTTTATTTCCAATAGTAAGGAGTAGCTTTTAAGGAATTTCATTGCCAAAGCTTGTTGTTAATGAAACCTCTTCAAATATTTACTATGCATTTACTAAAACCCCCAGGGGGCCACTCAGGTATATTCATGTACACATGCGTGAACATAGGCTTACAAAATACCCCCTAAACAAGTTTTGTCTTACGTGCATTGCTGCTCAAAATTTTACCACCTAAAATTTGATTTTTTTCTTCAGGTTTTGAAAAACACTCCTTTATGTGGAAATTTTGTATTTTCGTTTAAAAAAATACCCCTTTTTGTTGAACATCTGTGTTTTTAGACCCCTAAACACATGCAGTGCTTTCAGTGTTGATCAGTGAAAAATGACCCCTTTTTCTGTGTATTTTTGTTCACGCATGTGTACATCAGTATAGCTAAGTGGTCCCCCTGGGCTAAAATCCTTTACAAACAGATAAAAACACAAAAAACAAAAAAAATTCAATGAATACCTATATTTTAATGAAAATCCACAACAAATCCCAGTATTACATTGTAAATACACCAACTTTTAAATACAATTATCATAATATTATGGAATGGTATAATACACACCAATTGTTGATCAAAATCAGAATTGCTTTAGTTCATTGTTTCCTATACGACCATCTATACACCGCATAATATTCACCGGGCCTATTCATCTGGATATGTAACCTAGGTCAAGTACACATATTCATATCTGCACTACCTTCTTTAGGCCGAAACCATAGTCCGCCTCCAAACAAAATTTTCGCTACCAAATATTTGGTCATGATGTCAAAATGATGAGTGACTCCAAACAAAATAACTTCAACACCGAGTTGAGACCAAATAAAATTTCGTGCTAGATTGCACATGTTATTGAATTGCCATATACATTGGACCAAATGTTTGTTACCCGTTCATATTTGAAATTTGATGGCAAATATTTGGTGATGTCATGACCATATGTTTGGTAGGGAACATCTTGTTTGGAGGCCGACTATGGTTTTGGCCTCAGTTGATAGAATTCAAAGAAAATTGATTAAAATTAGAAACAATTTCTCAAACAATGCAAGCAAAAAATAAGGGTGCAGAGCAGGGCTGCACGAAGGCATGTAAACGAGGGGGCAAAATGTTTATTGTCCTGATATCGGACCAAATTCAAGTTTCATCCCGATATAATACCGTCAGTGGTGCAGCAGGGAATTTCAAAATGAGTGGCTAAACTGGAGGAAAATGAAACAACTTGGGGCAAAAAAATTTGGAGCAAAACTGGTCAGAGTAAAACTTATGGAATTTGTTTTAATGCACACATACCACAAAAAATTGTTAATTTTAGCTAAAAATTGCTAAAAAACCTTGATATTTGTGCAAAAATTTATGAATTTTGACTAAAAATTGACAAAAAATCTTGAAAATTTGTGCACAGCACACAATTTTTTAGACATTGTACATTTAAATTATCAATAGTGGGATGATACCTTTACTCAAACCAATACCAGTACGTACTCCTGGGACGGTTAAATGAGTTAAGTAAATTACAGTCCCGATATTATGAGTTTTGTCCCAGTTGCATCTCGCTACTTCAAGCACTTTCCCCCACCCTCCCTTCCTCCATGCTTCGTATGGCCCTGGTGCAGAGCCAACAAGCATATCAATTTTTTGAACTAATATGCAATTATAGGCCTGTACCTGCTTTTTTGTTTACACTGTCTGGGGATAAGACTTGAGCAATTTTAATCAATTGAAAATGATTAACTTGGCATGATTTTACAATCAGTTCATTTTTATTAACCATTAACGTATACATTCAAAAGCATAAATTAATAGAATGAAGTTGAAGATGGTGAAAGACCATTAGGAGCACAGCTCATTGAATATGGCCACCCAATTTACAGGTATTTAAATGAATAAAGAAATAAGTGTAGTTATAGATAAAGCATTACCTCAAGAAAGATTCTAAAAATCTTACAGGAAGAGACTCGAGTATCAAAAGCTCACTCCTGACCCTCTTAGGTACATGTTATTGTGCAAGAAAGTCATGTCTACCATGGCTGAAATAAGTTATATATTCAACACCTTAGCACTAGAATGTAAAATATCCCTCAAGATCTCTGTCATATGTCAGGGGCTCTTGAAGAACAATTTCAAGAGCCACTGACCCAAGATTGGAGATTACAGAGTACAATCCAAATGACAAATGGCAGCTATTGCAGATAATCTTTTTTCACTCATATGATGATGTATGCCAATCAATGCAAACTCCAAAAATTATATCATAACATACATATTCATACAATTATGATGTGTACATAATCCTTTGCTATTCATTCCTTGATGTCTATTGATATAGTTTAGTTTATTCTATCTTTATTCTGGCATACTCTTTCAATACAAATGTACTGGTCTCCCAAGAGGTCCAGAGAAAAATTACTATACAGACTTTATACTTTGCAGAATGCTATCAGTAGCAGATGTAAAGACTGCATGTTAAACGATAAATATCGACATAATCTAAATACACCGTTAGTTTCAATATTTTAAACATATAGGCCCGTATTCCAGAAAGCTGTTTAGCTTAACCATTGTTTAACTGAGCATCAACTGTCCAGGAATGATACGCATCATTGCAGCTTTCAAGCAGAACAGTTCAATGAGTCGTGCTGTTGACGAGAAATAAAACCTTGATTTAGCTAAACACCTTTCTGGAATACGGGCCTTTGTCTTTGTAGTACACAGGATTGCAATGCAAACAGTATTGAAGCTGATTTTACACACGACCCAAACACACCATACATGCGAGTGAATGTTCTCAGTCATCCAGAAAAGGAGTAAGTCTGATTACAGGACTTAGTTGTTTCAGAGCAAACTATGTTTCACGTCGTCCCTTCAACACTCCCATTAGGTTTTGCAGGTTTCAATACAAATTGGGTTCTCTCTATCCCAACAAAGCCTTATGGGACATTTAGAATCAGTCGCTACTGATATGCAGTCTAGACCAACATCGACAGACTTTGAATACACCATTATTATTTTACACCAAGGGTACACGGAAGGAAACATTTTCTTCGGACATGGATAAAATCATCGTGAAAGAAAGCTGAAAAAGGTCCAAGGATGGAATCAAAGAGCTGAAAGCAGGGTTCATAAAAGTTAAATGGGATGGCCTGTATGCACAACACAGTACATACACTTGTGAAGCAGGTCAGCCAAACAAACTATAGTTGTTAAATTTGTGAACGCATTCTCTGAATCTTGAGCGTACATGCTAACAAAACAACATTGAAAATATATGCTCGTGGCAGAGACCATTGCGTACTTGCTACAGACACACGTTCACAAATTAAATCAAACAACCATATTCCATAATTGCTGTCAAGAGCATAATATCACTAGGTCACTCTTGCCTTTAAAGAAGGGATAAGGCCAGGGGAAAATGCTGGAATGTGTGTCATTCAATAATTTTAAAATCATGTCTGATTTCATGTAACCAACCAGGGTTAAACTCAACTTATAATCTACAATGCAAGGTCACATATACACATCACTGGTGCATATCAGGTTTTTGAGCCTGCCAACAGATCAACATTAAAATTTCTTACAGCACATGCATCAACACAGAGAGAGAGCTGAAAAACCTGCACATAGCATTGCATTTGCTAGTGGCCAGGTTTCAAAATACTTTTTATGAATATTTAGGCTACTTTGAGCAAAATCTGCCAAAAATAGTCTTGTAGTACATTTTTACATCGATTAAAATGTACTCACCAGGGCTATTTTGTAAAAAGTTGGGGTTAATCACCCAAGGCTTGGACGATTTTGAAAGTGCTTTGAAACTTGCACACATCTTCCCCGGGGGGCCACTCAAGTATAATGTTGCAGGCATAGCATGAGCACAGTTTTTCAAAAACAATCACCCTTTATTCTAAAGCCAAAATATACCCTTTTTCCCCCCACTCACAACCTAAATCGAGAATTTACCGTTATTGTTTCAACACAAGGGTTTGAAAAAGTACCTAATTTCTTGAAAATGGCTGCTTTTGATACCTTAAACAGTGTTACCTGATACACCCTTCTGTCCTCAAAAACAACCCTAATTCACCTTTTTCTTGGTCACGATATGCCTGCAACATTATATTTGAGTGGCCCCCGGGACATTTTCCTCTAAGTGTGAATTTAACTGAAGTGGTTGTTTGTGGTTCCAACATAAGCAAGACTACATTTTGGGTATAAATTCAACTCTCTCTCTTTCAGATGAGCAAGATGATTTTTTTCCTTCATCAGAAGGGCTAAAATTATAAATACATATGTGTTTCCCGTACTCGGAAACTAAATATGCTTAAATCTAAATGTTGAATACACAAAGGTGTAATAAATATTACCAATGAAGTATACATTTGTGAATAGTTAACAGTACAAAATTTAAGGAATAAACAAAATATAAAACAAAGCTATAATAGTTAGGATCAGTGTCCATTTTTCTGAGATAATCAAAAATAGATCTCCAGTCAACTTCACATTGGGATCTATTTTTCCAATGTGCAAACCTTATAATTAAAGTTAAACTTATATTTCTTAAATCGATGGACTAGATTAAATCATGCTGCTAATTATTTCCCACTGCATATACACACGATATCAGCTCCCACAAAATGTGTGGACGATACAAATTTCATATTTGGAACTTATCCTGGGTAAGAAAAATCTGAAGAAAGTGCGATTATTCAATTATTTTGATAAATTATTTGCATAATTTTGCAACTAAGGCACAAAATAATTGGATTGAATTGCAAATTTTCCGTGCCCATCCATCATCACAGTATGCAAATGAGCTTTTTTTGCAGCATGACTACTGGGGAATTTTCCATAGATATAGACAGGAGACACCTGACTGCATACCATATCAGTCCATGTAATAATGGCACCGTCAGCCACGGGTTTCAAATTGGAGGTATACGAGTCCACCTGTTTCCCGCCCAAATCAACTTGGGCGCAGAGATTTGGTTGCGTGTGGAAACAAACCGCACATATCTCAATTTACGGTTATGGCAAGTCGAGGTGTATGTAAAGTATGTTTGCATTCTTGGTATTCGTGCACATGGAAAAAAAAAATGGTGCATCATCAGCAAAAATCTGATTACTCTAATTTACTCTCTATGCCAGAATAAAAATGGCAGCCATCTCCTCTCTAAATATATGGACATTTCCAGAATGTTGCCACATGCTGCTACTAACAAAGCCAAACCATGCTGGCATGAAACAACCATCAAATACTATTTGATGTTACCTTCACAAAATTGTATGGGGTCTGAGATCCCAATACAAAAATAAAACATTATATGACTGACAATCTTAATAGATAGAAAATAATCAAGACAATGGTTACTCATAGATGGGATCACACGAATTACTACCTCACATTTGCTACAATAAATGCAATGTGACAGTCTTATTTTCCGTGACTGAATCGTACACAAAAAAAGAGTGTGGCAAAAGGGTTAGGGTATGAGACTCGCAATACACAGGTTCTGGATTCGAGCCCCAGTCGAACTATGTCTCCTTGGGCAAGAAACTTTACTCTAATTGCTCCATGGTTCGGAGAACACGTTAAGCCGTTGGTCCCCTGTGCGAATGTTCCATCTTGGGGCGTTGCATACAGTGTATACTTGGGGAGTTAAAAACAATTGTTGTGGGATGCAGTCACATGAAAACAATCTTGCATATACTTCAATAAATATGATATCTTAACTAACAAGATACAGTTAGTTATTACAGGGTTTAACCATATATTTTTTTAACTTTACTATAATAAATACAAGATGCAACCATACAAGAATTTTCTGCATTCATCTCGGCTTCATTGCATGGGATAAAGGTAACTCAACAGTAATAATTCTCACCCTTCAATGCTTCTAAGGCAATGACACCCCAATCTTATTTAAAGGTGTAGGTTCCGATCACATTCTCATCCCATGGGCTCACCTGAAATATTTCATTTTTTGATGTTAAATGAAAGCCCATATTTTTCTGATTGTAAATCCTAAATTTTCTTTCACGCGCAAACCATGTCTGCGTTTCAAGTAGCGTGTATTGCGACTTGCTATGATCAAAGTACTCCAAATACTTTTTGAGACACAGCTAAATGTGTAAAGTTAATTGGTACACCTATTTTCAATTTCTTATAAATGTATTTACATAACAGCCTTATCTGCAGGGCTGCATACTTTGTTTTACCTCTGAAGAGTAAACAAGAAGCAAACTAACAGTGAAATCTCACAACTTGCATTCAGAGGTCAATCAGTTAAAAGTAGATTTTACACGTGTTAAAATAGGAACCTACACCTTTAACATAAGTCAACAAATTACGAGCTTCATGTACTACAATTAAATGCAATAGGTAATAATCCACATGATCCCCGCCATACAGAGATAAGTATGAAAAGTGTTCTTACATGTATGTTATAAATTTTATAATAGCTAGAATAGTCCAGAGCAGTATTCCCTCTAAGGTTTTTGAGCTTGCGCAAATTTGACCAATTTTGACAAGATTTATAAAGTACTTGTGCCAAAAATGCATGATTAGCTGTGAATTTGCTAAATTCATCAAGAATAAGCATCTTTATCACACCTTTTCAAACCTTTTGCGCCAATTTTCTTAGCTCCTGCGCCAATGGCGCCCCATACGGCCTTAGCAGGAACACTGATCCAAAGTACTAAATCATATAATCATTTTTCAACTCAAAAAGGCACAGATTTAAATAAGTAAAACACTATCTTCAGGCACGAGGAATGAACTTAAATTAAATATCTTGAAGTAAACAAAAATCAAAACTGTTCTAATGGGGAAAAAACATAATTACATTCAACAATTATGTAACTCATAATCAATTCAAAAGTATATACAAAAATGTTTTGTCATTTCAAATGGCATTCAATCAAACAAAAACATAAATCTTAATTTGCCAATTTTGCAAAATTATACAAAAAGAAAAAAAAACACACTTTTTTGTCATTGTCATTCTCTTAGGTTTAGGTATCAAAATAGATACGTTTTCATAAACTTTGTTAAACATAATGCAGTCGGTCAGATCAACATAATGTAAATCAAAATTGAAAATAAATATAATACATTAACACTATGAGAATTTGAAAAATCTCACACAAAGTATTAACGCAATAATCCACCCTACCATTATCTCAAGAATACACATATTAATATTTCAATGAATTATTACATTATCAGCATGCTTGGTCGGACATTTTCTTTGCACAAAGTTTTTATACTGTTCCGCAACGCTTTGCATTAAAAGGTAATCTCAAAAACGATTATTTCACCATATAATTATCTAAATTGCAACTTGAATCTCCTGAATAAATAAATATTTGCTACAAAACTAGGCCCATGATTAACCAGTATGTACAAATCATAATCTGATAATTTCATTTACAATCAATTTATCATAGACTTACAAAATATAGAGTCATTTTTATTAGCAGTTACGTAAATACAATATTATATACAACATTAAATATACTCCAATTTGGAGTGCAAAGGATACTTCCCTGTATGCATAACCAATGCCTTTTAAAGGAATTTCTAGTTGAAAAGTTTCATAGTTAATATACATTCTGTTTTGCAAATACACTGGCAAATAAATGTCATAGTTCATATTACGGTAAATATACCACAATCAAGATACTCTTCGATATAATTCTTAAAAGCATCATATATTATATCTAAGACAACCTTTGGTCTCGGATAATATCAAATTAGTAAGGAAAATATCAAACAATTCTAGTATACTGCAGTTGTTGACTTCCTTATACAAAATGGATGCAATACAAAGCAATTTAATGCAAACTTCTTTTACATCAATCATCAAGCGCACGGTATAATACCTGCTTAATCAACACTAATATATGTGTTTCAATCCATCAAACACATGAAGTATCCTATCTCAGGAACAACATTATGAATACTGCAACAACCTGAACCAGTTTTAGAAAATTCATAATTCTGTAATTAAATAGTGTGATTATATTTAAATACTAGATATTTAACACAAATTAAGATGAAAATAAAGACACAAAAATACAACGAGCATGTCAAATGTGAAAGATTACAAGGCCAAGATGATTGAAAACCATATTTCAAGTAAGCTACTCATCTGTTCTCATACAGTCAGACTGAATTTTCAATTGCCAAGTATTTCTGAATACATCACAGGCAGAGATCATAAAGCACAAGAATTGAAAGACGTAAATTTGAGAGAAAACACACCTAGATCACTTATTGCAACTATAAAATCAATAAAAAATCATCTACTTTATTTTGGTATTCCAATTAGGCCAAATTTCAATAGCAGAATTTGAAACATATAGGACTATAAGTTTATGTTTATAAAGACACTGCTCAATTCAACGGATTACAACTTGCTCTATCTAACTAGCATTTAAGGTGTCTGGTCCACGATAGACTGAAATTTGCTGATAACAATCGGCATTCATTAATAATATTTAAGACTAGTCAAGGCATGAAAAATGTCCTGTCTAATATTTGGTAAAAGATATTGCTTTCTTTTTTATCAAAATTAATTAATATTACTAGTATCTAAATTCAAAGCTTTAAACAAAATAACTTTACACAGTAAATAATAGATATACACTAAATAGGGATAGGTTGAAGAACAAGTGGTGATGATGGTGGGGAAAAGTAAAGACGCAAATGGTGATTTTCAATCTAACTACATATTACAAGTGGATTTAGCTGGAGTCGTAAGAGTCAATATCATCTTGAATTATTATCACAGCATATTTTCGATAATATATCTATATGTTGCATAATTTGCTTCCGATATAGTGACATTCAAAAACTGTATCGATAACAGCACTAACTATACATGTATAGGTTCAAACTCAGAAAATGTCAAAAGTGAAGTTAATATTTTGCCAAAAAGACCATTATATTGAGTGACATTGAAATGTTATTTTATATGCAATGCAAAGTCAATCGACCAGTTTATAAATAATTTTATTTTTTTTAATTTATTTACTTATTTATTCATTTTTTTAGGGTGTGGGATAAGTATAATCGATGCACTAAACTAGCCAATAAATAAAAATGCAATTTTCTTAAAACTGAGAAAGATTGCATTTATACCCCTAATTGTTACTAGAGCTTGAGAATTTTGGTTGTCAAATAACCAATTATTCTATGCTATAGCTATATTTTTGGTCATGCATGCCTGCATCTGGTGCTAACCTTCCTCGATGTTAAACCTCCCTATTACTCATTAGTCTAATCAATAATTGAAACCAATCATTATATGCCTAGCCTTGTTGTAATGGCTGGAATCAATCGCCCTGGTAAAAAGTACACAATTATCCGAAATTTGCATTTTAAATTCATTTAGTTTGTTTATAACTCGAAAACCACTATAAAGTAGTCTTCCGATTAAATAAATCTTATAGATCAAATATCTTAAAAAAATTGACCACAAAAATGTAAGATTAATTATATTTTTTAAAATGTATCATTAATTATATTTAACATTTTTATTTTTTTAAATTCACAAGGAAGTGGCTCTTGACGCATCACTCTTATGCCTAACAATATTTAAAGCTTAATTCAAACTATGTTTTAACATCTCTATGCTATTTTGACGTCTTCAAAACAGACATCCTTATTTTGGGCCCATGTTGAATAATTGTGATGTAAATTCTACCACGTCTGTATATAAATTCTCATGGGTTTTCCAGCTACATACAATTGTTTATTATTGGGCATTGATTGAAACAATTGATTTTACCGATAATATTGCTGCTTGATCAATAATATTCAGCTATCATACAGCAACAACTGTTACAATACATGGCATATAGGTAACCTCACTTATACCAATCGTCAAAAGAAAAACAATGTTTGAATTTTATGTGTTGCACTTGCACTTATTTTTGAAAACACAAGTAACTTTTATTTATTATATATGGCATTGTAGGAGTACAAAAACAGTGTTCCAGGTCACACAATTATACACCCTTAGGCCCGTATTCCAGAAAGATGTTTAGCTAAACCATTGTTTAACTGAGCATCAACTGTCCAGGAATGATACGCATCATTACAGCTTTCAAGCAGAACAGTTCAATGAGTCGTGCTGTTGACGAGAAATAAAACCTTGATTTAGCTAAACACCTTTCTGGAATACGGGCCTTAATGTTTATAAATTTGTATTTCAATTGCCTGTGCACATCAAAATTTTTGGTGTAGTAGGCTGATTCCAATCTGCAATTTCAGGCTAAGTGGGCAGTGAAGTTAGTAGAGTTGAAGTATGGGAGCCATAGTTCACTATAATAAATAACCACACTTTTTTCCAATGCAATCAAAAAATCCTATAATAACAAAGTATACATGGAAAGATTATTCTAGGTAGTATTGAAGATTGAATTTCATCAAACTTGTAGAAAATGTTCAAAACAAATCAACCCACTCACTCAATGACATTTAGCAGCAATTTTAACCTCGTGTCACTTTCAATACAAGTATCATATGACTTTGTACAGATCATAGGACTTTGCCTTGAGAATTGAGGTTATTTAGCCTGAGCTGATGATACCAGGAGACAACAACCCAGACAGGGCAGGAAGTTCAATGTTTAGTCTGTTGAAGAAT